>WYDE02245005.1:0-14126 GCA_009867175.2 Adela reaumurella
GTTTTTGACAAGTTACCCATAATAAGTTACCTAAGTATATTCGTAATTTGCCTTGTAAATTGTATTGAAACAATCATTCCATTTTGGTGGTGATTTCCGTTATGGGATAAAACTAATGTATTTTGCTTATTTATGAACCGATTCTCAAAATCTTAATGGCGTTTTATAGCTTATTAATGTAGCATTTATATCTATGTACAATGTTTTACTGTAAAGTTACTAGTTAAGTTGATATATTAAAAAAAAATATTGAGAAAATTTTACTAAAACTTATATTTCTCACAAACTATGGTATATACAAGGTCAAATATAAGAACAGTATTGTCGTGCATTTAATTGTGCTTTTTATGACACCCCATAAATGCGTGTATGTTACATACTTTTTGTTGTATACGCAAAACTTTGAACGCGGCGGTGGCCATCTTGATGACGTCATAACTGGTGACTCATCCACCTAAGAGATTGTCTCCCTATGGTTTTTTGATCAGAATAACATGTTTAACAACATACTAAAACCTCCTGCTGGTTTCATCAAAAGCACCTTTCGGGCCCAAATTGACGCTAAGGGAATATACTGAGGACGCCGGCCAGACGTTGAATTTTATAATAGCAGGGAAGGAAAGTGATAAACTAGTATCATTTAGCTGGACATCCTATAACTCTGTACAGCGGAATCATCTGAAAGCTGTACAGCGGAAATTGAGGCAAATTCGAGATTTCTTTCTATCATGTTGACTCAGACCTTGGAGTGTGGGGACAGCTGTATAGTGTAGCCACACGGGTCCCGTCATGTTCCATCCTCGAGGCGACGCTACACGAACAATGCGGCAGCCTAGTCTCGCTCGCAGGGCACACAGCGAACGCGTTACCCAATTTCATCAGTGTATCTATTGCATTGTATATACCTTTTTATTTGATATTATATTTTCGTGTACTTTATCTACTAGTGTTTAATTAGTAAATAAATCCCAAATGTTATTTTATAAAATAACATAAAAAAAAATTTGATACATTTTTGTACCTAATTTAACATTTAACATTACACTATATTTTTCTCATATAAAAAATAAGATCGCTGTTATGATTTTTTGCATACGAACATCTAAAGTGACTATACTATAATAAAAATCTTAACAACGAACATTGTTATTGTCATTGTCCTCGTGGTTTCCTTTACGGAGGTGTTGGGTATTTAATTTTTATATCCACTTTACCGAGAATTTAATATTAGTACAAGCTATGTGATATACTAGGTGAATTAGAACCTATCACGTCTCGCAAAAGAAGTGAGTACCTTTACCACCAGGCTTCTCGCTATGCCCAAAATGCAGATTGGAAATTTTAACAATCAAAATGCCAACTTAATTTATGTAAGAGTTGATAAATATCTAGATAACTGTCCACATAGGTACACATAACAATATATATTCTAATTTCAACTACACTACACAATCATCAGCCATTTATTACCCACTAATGTGTGTAGGACTCTTCCAAGGCTCTCTACCACGTCCTCCGCTCTTCTTATCCATCCAGCCACTACCAGCTACTTTGTAAATGACGTTGGTCCATCTAGTTGGATGGCGACCTACGTTACGTTTGAATAGACTTAGCCTCCATTCGATGACCCATCAGCTCCAACCACTCTACGATTATCTTATTGCCACATCTATTGGTAAATTTCTAAATTATGTCAATACCTTTGGTGATGTCGATGTCGACCTCATCTTTTCGGATTTTATCTATAGCTATTGCCATTGCTATTTCCAAAGCCCTCTGAATTACTTTAAATTTGTAGAATAGCCACATTCCGACAGCCACGTTTTGGCCCGTACTTACGTCATTGTTACTGGCATTTAACACTGATTGAAAACTCTCGTCTTCAGTGACTGCCGTAGAGCATGGTGAGAGTATGCGACCGATTATAAATTGTAATGTTTATATAAGAGTATAATATACAAATTAATACTCACAAGCCTACAAAATTAGCGTGTTTGTCAATTTAACGAACTTAACGTGTTTTTGTCCCGTAGGTGGAGATGAAAGGGCTAACTGGAGTGATCAAATTCGACCACCAAGGGTTCCGTAGTGACTTCACACTGGATATAATCGAGCTAACAAGAGATGGATTGCAGAAGGCCGGAACCTGGAATTCTTCTGAAGGTGTCAACTACACCAGGTCTTTTGGAGACAATCAGAAGCAGATTGTTGAGATATTGCAAAATAAGACCCTTGTTGTTACAACCATTTTGGTAAGTTGACCATTATAAATTTGATGATTATAATTTAGGATTTGCTAAATTAGGTTAAGCTATTTACCAATATTTTCATAACAGCTATAGAATGTCGACGAAAAGAGGACCCAAATGATGAGTAACGAAAGTAAAAGCAAAAGACTTATTGTTTATTTCTTATGGTATATTTAACTGTAGACTGCGCCCTCAATAGTGTGATATTTTTACATTCCGCAAAGAGGACGTGCAAGAAACTTCGATGGAAATTTATTATAATAAATATGCATATTACTCAAATGTCAGAGTGACCGAGCGGGCAAGAGCACACCTCTCAAGCGGGAGGTGCGGGTTCGATACCCAATGGGAGCACAATATTTATAACTTCAGAATTTGTGCTAAATGGCCGCTGACCCTGCGGTGAAGGAAAACATCGTGAGGAAACCCACTTCCAAGCCGGTTGGTCACCGTTGAAGTGTATGAGTAAAATCCTCTCACATCATGTAAAATTAGAGAGGCCTGTACCCAGCAGTGCGGAGAATAAAATGGCTGCAAAAGAAAGAAAGAAGAAGATTTCACAAATGCATCCATAGTTAGTTGAAGTTATGACAATGTTACACCAGTAAATATTGCCAACTTCTAGTGAAGATACGAATAATATAATCTTTAAATTTTACCACCCTTATTCTAATTTCATCAGTCGACCATATTTCAAATAAAATAGGTAACTTTTAATGCCCCTGCATAATAATTGAAGAAAATGTTCCTAAAAGTCGTCTAACAAAATGAACAGCCTTTCCCCAAAAGGGTGGAAGATAAATTTTCCCTCGATTTATCCGGTCTCACTCCCGTTTTTAATCCCTCGAACAAGAGTCAATATGTTTGAGGACGATTGGGAGTTAATATTGGTTCAGTGGTTGGGTATTTATGTGCCCTTTTCATCTTATCCCTTTGAAGATAAGTCTTTGAAAAAAGTCTTGTGTTGCGGTCAGGGATTAGTAATAACAGCTTCGGGCAATAAGGAAACATTGAGATGTTTCTTTCTTTCTATAAATAGAAGACGAAGAGCAAAAAATCCGAGGAGTGCTAGTTAGGCTTAGGGTTCCAGTAGCGTCGTAGGTATTGACTTGTTGGGCTAGCTAGGGTATAAGTAGCGTACTCTAGCATTTTTTGGTGGGGTGCTTTACCATTATGGTTCATTTGCAAATTTTAATTAGAGGGGGAGTCCTGGAATGTATGCCCCAAGATTTTCAAGAGAAGAGTAAAAGGGCACCTGTCACGTTGGTACGGTTTTCGCAGTTCCCGTTTGAAACTGGATGATTTTTGGCGTCTTCGAGACAACATTCCACGCTAACGGCACCAAGTGATTTCCTTATCCATAAAAAAATATATAGCATAAAATTGTATACTCCGAACATTGAACAATTTTAAAAACTTTAGTATAGATAGGTAATGTACCTATATGTACGAAATGGTAAAGATTTTTTTTCAGTTTTTTTGTTCATGACGTTGGTGTTAATTGGCAGTACTTTATGCAGGTATTTTCGATGACGATGACCCAACCAACCACCTTCGTTGATTCATGAGATTTTGTTTCCTATCCGCTAGCATCGCATATTATATCGGTTATTTCGCTTATTTTATCAGCTGGGCCGTTGGTCTAGCTATAGGTTTTCGTAGAATGGATGCGAAAATTCCCGGATAAAACTCCCGTATCAGCCCAATATATTTTTTCCAGACTTTTTTTTTTATTTTGGCTGTGCCAAATAAGAAAAATGTATCGACAGACGAATAGTTTTGTTGAGATATCGACAAGGAAACATTCATCATGAAATACCCAGTGTATGACATGCAGCTGCTCCTGTATTCCATTAAATAAGTAGGGGAATGATTGGCCCTTTAAGAAAACTTCTTACGAGTCTGAAGGGTTCAGCCCTTGTTACTCTGAATATATTTGCATACAATTCACTGATGAATTATCCAGAATCATCCCTAAACTAATTAAGATTCAAATAAAAATTATATCAATTAAATATCTCTGCATTAATATTACAATTTAGTGAAAAACACTAAATGGGGCCACCTCTTGAGAACAGTAACTGACCTTAGCTTCTTGACAATGAATGACCAAGCTAATCATTATACACGTAGTGTGCCAATTAATGTAGCGGAATGAATAGTGATGGGAAATTAACAGGTAATCAAAATTATAATTAAATGTATAATATTTAATTATTTACTTAGAAATGTTCGCAGCAGGCTTAATTGTATACATTAAGCCGGTTATATAAAATAAAATCTCCTCATCTAAATGCGACCGCAGGCTGAAACAATTTTTATGGACTTTCCTTTTGACCCTCTATCAGGTAAGCACTGCACAGTTAAATAGGTAAATACTTACTACATTCTCTAAACTGAAACGGTGCCATAAATAGGTGTATGTAACACCTAGGTATAATCGGCACGCGAGCAAAAGCGACCTGAGAATGTTGCTGTTAAACCTTATTTGTATTTTCAATAAGGTTCATCCGTCAGATTCTCAGGTCGCTTGTGCTCGCGTGCCGATAATTGATACTTAGGTACATATTGTATTTATAAAATGAAATATTTTTTTAAATTCAAATTAGCACATCGTGGCGCATCACTAATGTGTCTGTTTGGATAAAATATTGATTGGCCCTGATAAATTCAATGATTGCCAGTGCCGATCGCATCAAAAATACAGTAATTGGCCCTGCCTGTTTTTGTCTTACTAGATGTCGATTATGGTTTTCGTACCATTTTAAGACATCATACTAATAACAAAGTGCAAATAAAGTTTAAAAATTCACCATAATTTGTGAACCCGTCTTTTAATGATTGGCCGCTAGGCCATTCAATAGGACTTCCATATAAAACATAGGTACAGTGATTGCCCACGGATCCTGAGCGCGACCACGATACGCGTAGAAAAATAATTTAGTTTTTAGTGTTGCCACATACGAAATTAAAAAGTTACTTTGTAATGTTGGCAAGTAATAAATCGCGAATTTTATAGAAATATTTACTGGCAGTTTTTGCTGTGGTAATCCTTAATATTATTTAGTTTCAAAGTTAAAAATTCTAATTAATGCGAGGGAACCAACAGTACTTCGAGTTCCCCTATTTCTGTATATTATACACAAAGGTACAGTAAGTTCTACTACACCACTGCAAAGTACTTTCCAAAGTCAAGCCACGATCGTTAGGGGCTTTGATCATAAAAACCTCAATACCGCACCCAGTGAAGCATTATAAGTTGCTTTAGTTAGAGCAAACTTTCTTTAATTCTTCAGAAGTCTCAGCGGAGCGTAAACTTGAAGTGAAAGGACGTTAGCTTAAGTCCTTCTTTGTTTTGTAACAATGTGTAGAGTGGAGCTCTCCGGCTATTTTGCATCTTAATTGTACTTTGTGGGGGGGCCGGGGGACGGGGTAGAGGCCGCTCCGGGGTTAATGAGTCATGTAGAATTTTCTCCGAGTCCACAAACTGAGAGTCGCGATGATAGTACGAGTATAACAGTTTACGACCGGCAATTTACGAGCCCACAAAGTTGTGGATGAAACAACAGACCCTTGAAGGCTTTGGTGGAATTTGTTTGCTAACCTTGACTTTTTCTGACCTTTTTATAGGCATGCAGATGTATACAATGTAGGAATTATATTAACATGTCATATTATTCCATAAGTACATACATAGGGATATACCACAGACCAGAGAGTCTTTATTCCGTGATACATAAATTACATACCATCACGCTACTCCCCCGAAGGGGTAGGAGAAACAATTGTGCGCTAAATGACACGTTCATGACATACATCCTATGATTCATCCACCTTCATACATCGCTTTATATGTGTTCGCCGCGCGCCTGGACCCGTTACGTTACGGATGCTGCGAACTTGCCCCATAAGTGCCACTTTTATTTAGAATTACGTCATTCTCGGCCGCCAGTTAGTTCTCTCAGTAGATCTCTCAGTAGGTAACATGCCTATTTTGTGGGCTGTAGGAGACAATAATTAAATAAAACTTATATGCTTTGTTTATTCTTCGTACATGCGCAATAAACTGGCACACAATTATCACAGCCAAGAAGAACTGTAAAGAAACTTCGCTGGAATTTTTTTCATTGTTCTCTTAGTCTACTTTATAAAAATGTTTCTTACTACCTAAACACGCCTGTGCTATCTCATACCATCTCTCATTACTCCTTTACTCATCATCCAAAAAACAGCATAATTCGTAATACAACCAATAATACGTACATAAAATGACACATACATGAGAAAATGTGACGTTTTTTTTTCCAATATGAAATTATATGCCCACCACGTTGCTACTTGAATCAGGATAGTCTCCACAAACAGACCATGTTCACAAGCATCAAACCGGGGCCAGCGCTTACGTCTTAATACATTATTTGTCTCGAATCGGCACTCAGAGTTAAAGTAATATTGTTTGAAACGTAAAACTTTTCTTCTTCATCGATTTTTATTGAGTAAACTTTCTGACATTTTTAATAATTTTATTACTGTTTTTGAGGGTGCGTTTTCAATCTTGCGAGACCTTCCTCTCCAGAATATTTTAATTTATAAATTACTCAAATTTATATCGGCGACGTTTTCCTTTCAATCCTGAAATAATTCAATACATACAACTCTATGCGTAACTTATATTTTGTTCCTTTCATCAGAGAGATTTTATATTATTCTGCGATCTGTAGGTACTCTCTAACTTTACTTAATTTGTCTATTCCCATGGTATAGATGGTTTTACTTGGTATTCTGTGTCTAGCTACATCTACCTATATGCCTCAGGCATTGATTAATTATTAAGCATACAGTGCTCGCGAACGGATGAGCTGTGTATGGGCGGAAGTGGGAAAAGGAGGTGGTCAACTTTCCCGCGTTCACCCGTGCCGATGCCGACCGACCCCTGCATCCGGCCGGGAGCCCCTCGACCCTGCGGAGCTCTTCCGTTGCTAATCCATAGTGCATACACAGCAAAAAACAACTGACAATCTTAAAATGGCGCCGACATTGTGTATTCGTATTGGTCTCTAAGAAATTCTATAATATTATATAATATTGAATTATTTGTGTAAGTTAAGTGTACAGAAATTTCTTTTTCTATCAACAGAGTGCACCATATTGCATGAGAAAAGAAGCCAGCGAAAAGTTAACAGGCAACGCTCAGTTCGAGGGCTATGCCATAGACCTCATCTACGAAATATCCAGGGTCCTAGGTTTCAACTATACCTTCAAATTGGCCCCTGATGGAAGATACGGCTCTTATAACCGGGAGACCAGAGAGTGGGACGGGATGATAAGAGAACTCTTAGAGCAAAGAGCGGATCTGGCCATTGCCGATCTTACGATCACTTACGACAGGTAAAAATCAAATGTCGAATAAATATTACCACACGAATTTTTCAACGGCTTCTCTAGTAAAATTCAAGTCATGAATTTGTTTTATTCATTAGGTTAAGTAAAGTCATTTTGACTTGAAAATTTATTGTTTTTTTGAAAATTTCCCAATTTCGTAATGGTAGAAATATTTCTTTAAAATGTTAATTAAATTTAATTTTATACTTTTTCTATATGTTTCTTTGGAATTCTGTTTTCACGTTACGACAGCACACATAACTAACATTTAGTAATTTTTTAGGATGATTTTAGTAATTTTTCTATGCAGTGTCTTATCAAAATCATAAATGGCGTGACTCGTTTGAACAGGGAGCAAGTGGTCGACTTCACAATGCCGTTTATGAACTTGGGCATCTCGGTGCTTTACCGAAAACCGATCAAGCAACCTCCAAACCTATTTTCCTTCTTGTCTCCTCTATCGCTGGACGTTTGGATTTACATGGCGACTGCTTACCTCGGAGTTTCAGTGCTGCTATTCATCTTGGCAAGGTATGTGACCTCTTGTCATATCTTGTTTGTTATATATTATGTTATCAGATATGTTATTGTACTTACAACGATACCTATTAGCAAACCGGTTGTATCTGCCACATCATGGTCATCATGTCAAGATGTTGGAAAAAAAAATCGGAACCGTACGTATTTCCCAGTTTTAAAGTACATAATTAAAGGATCTACATAATAGTTAAATAATAAAATTCTACTTAACCATTTTTAACACAAATGCCATCCTGTTACAGATAAAAATAGGAAACACTTATACGAACTCTATAACCCGTTTAAGCAAAGGAAGCTATTTGGAATTTATAGACCCATACATACCGGCCGTATACCCGGAAATGGCTTTTAGCGGAACGGCGTTCAATCGTACTTCCAAGACGACCGACTAATGGAATGGGATATGACTTGGATATGAGGTCTCGAATTCGTAGATTTTAGATTCTCTTTCCTTCAAATTATAATATAATTTATGTAAAAGTGCAATAACGTAAGGTATATTAGAAATATATTCAGGGAATATTAACACTTTTACACGCAGATTAAAATGAGAATATAATCAACATTATTTTGAATGATGAAGTAACATAACTTAAACCATTTTTATTTTACAACGTGAAAATTCTAAAAAACTCATTTTCCTGAGGTATTTTCCGAGTAGCAGAGAGTTTGAATTATTACTTATTAATTAATTATTAATGAATAATAATAATTAATTGGAAAATAAAACAGTGTGATTCACAGCATTAGTACACAACATATACCCAGCAGACGCACTCGTAGATAATCTAACAATGAAAATAAATATCACCGAATTGTGTCACATAAAATACTTAAAACTCTATATTGAGAAACAAGCACTATATTTTACTTTAAATTATTGTCTCTGTCAATTGTTATTGTTGAAATGTAATCCGCACCAGGTTCACCCCGTACGAGTGGCGAACATCACGCGCAGGCGACAGCGAGCACGTCGAGAACATATTCTCGCTCGCTAACTGTCTCTGGTTCGCCATCGGCTCGCTCATGCAGCAGAGCTGTGACTTTCTGCCGAAGTAAGGAGATCAAGTGCATGTTCTCAGAAAGACAGATGGTGGACCCAGCGGAAATGCAGCTTGAAATACGCGAGCCCGTCCAGAGAGAATAATTTTTTTCTGGGGCTTAAGCAGGCACATCGTAGACTCTTCATATGATATGAAATTGTTATCGAGTTCACTTATTGGCATTTGGAGCTACTTGAACATTTTATATTGTGGAGTTTTTTTTTATATTTCCAAAAATTAATTTTATTTCTTAGATCACTTCGAACGTACCCATACTATCACAAATTATTCGGATTTGGCATAGTTTGGGTTCGCTTATTTATTCCGACGCCTCTCTTTCTCTCTCTGTATTTTCGTCTCTCTGGACGGACTATTAAAAATCTAGGCACGACCGTAAATATTTTCTTCAGGCCATGAACTCCATTCCGCCTCTTATTTCACCTCTGAGATGTCTCGTCTCGGGCAATAAAGTTTTAAAAGTTTATTTTCGCAACCTCAGAGCAGTCTCCGTGAGATGGGACAGAGACTCGTTGACTGCATCCGCAGTTCGTGATGTCATTACTCTATCTTTATTTTTCTCTTCGCCAGTAAATAAAATCTGTTGCATTGTCGTTATATTTATAGGCACTGCTTGCGGATTTGTTTGTACGACAAACTCGGTACATATAAGTATATATAATATTTACCAGTTAAACTCAATTCTCTGAAACGTGAATAATAAATATTTACAAATTATAGAGGAATGAAAAGAATAACATGCCATCCATGTCGGAGACGGCCGGAATTCATCGTCTGAGAAATTTTGTTCACTTGAGGCGTTTGTTTGGACGCAGGTTCAGTCCGTACGAGTGGGACACTCCGCGGCAATGTCTCGATGAGCCGCAAGTTCTGGAGAACCAATTCTCGCTGTTGAACTCTCTGTGGTTCACTATCGGATCCTTGATGCAGCAAGGTTCGGATATCGCACCGAAGTAAGTCTTCAAGAGTAGCTTGCAACATACGAGTGTCCCTTGAGCTCAACAAGTTTCTCCATCGCATTCTCTAGAGACAGCGTCCCTGGAGCGTTCGATTCTTAGACCCGAATGGGTTGCATGCAAAGTTCTCGAACTAAAATGGAGCAACAAGCATGGCTATAATAATTACTTAGGAATGAATGGAGCGATCTCATGTTCCCCGAGCGTGTAATGAAGGTAGGAGTAACCTATTTACTCCCGGGCATAAGCAAATTTACGCATGGGTCACCCGACCCTAAGTAAAACTTCTCAGATCGTCGACTGCTCCGAGACGAATTTATTTCGTCGCCGACTGCGTAAATGGAAATTATTCGACTCAACAATTCTCATCTAAAGTTTGTATCGATCAACTCTGTTCTGCCATGAATCCTGATTGAATTACAACTCCAAGAGGCAATTTAAATTGTAAATTTACTCTGGAAACGTTGCTTGTTTCCTAGCTCCGATTGTCGTTACGATGAGAGCTCGCTACTTTAGTTTCATTGCAACTCCAACACTGATGCGTTTTATTCACTCACTTTTTCTGGAGAAGTTCTCAGTGAAAATTGCGCTCCTAGGAATCGTAGCTCGACTCGTAGTTGTTTGATCCCTGACACAAAACTTGATTTCAAACTTCAATGTATATCCCAGGCTTGCTGCATCAAAATTTAGGAAATAAGATAGCTATAAGATCCATCTTTGTGTAGTTTGCACCCTATCACATTCATTATTAACGATTACCATATCTTTGCTTTTTAATAGTTTGTTTTTCAATAGACAATAATTAGTTGACGTTTGTTTTTTGTTAGTTTGCTTTGTGGTAGTGTATTGTAATGGCTACCTAAGTATTATTTTCTTTTTTACTGAAAAATAGATTAATGTAAGTATTATTTACAATAAAGTAAGTGGGGTAGTTACATTTAACTTTATAATAAACACTGTATATTGTGTACGTAGTATTTCTATAGTATAATAACATTTTGTATCAAAAACTGAAAACGTTATTGCCGCTCAGCTCAGCAATCCTCACTCAGCATCGCTATCTAATTCACTCGCGGTGTGTTATAGGTAATGAGTTTTGATGCAAGCGAGTGGAGATATCCGTGCGGCATTCAAGTTTTGAGGCACTGTAATATTTAGCTCAGAACAATGATTGTAATAAATATAATTACAATTTCTAAAAACTGTTCCTGTTTACAATAATGCCCTATAACTAAATTAGCGGTACGTACCCACATAAACAGGGATCTATTATTCTGTAAAATCATTATTATTATGTGGATCGTTATCAAACACGGTGTTTCCCAGGGCTGTATCTACACGAATGGTCGCCGGTATGTGGTGGTTCTTCACTCTGATAATGATCTCGTCGTACACGGCTAACCTGGCCGCCTTCCTCACCGTAGAGCGAATGGACTCGCCCATTGAGAGCGCGGACGACCTCGCCAAGCAAACCAAGATCAAATACGGCGCCCTGCGCGGCGGCTCCACGGCCGCTTTCTTCAGGGTGAGTCTCAAATTAATGTTTGCGGACGTGTGACGCGCCCCGAATATCTCGGCTGTCGGGTGGCTCGTTTTTTTTGTCTCAGTTTTACTATTAATAGCACTGGTCGGAGCATCTCGACCTAAAGAAAAATAAATGAATATAAGCAAGAAAATGATGAAAACGTTGATCACCGTCGGAGTGTATGACTAAATGTTCTCGTATCATATCTATTATGGAGGCCTATGCCCAGCAGTGCGATGAATAAAGTGACTGCAAATAAAAAGAAGAAAGAAGCAGACTCTGAAATTTATATAAGTTTAACAGAAGCGCGTGAGTTCACAGTGCAGCACAGCAAAGTTTGTCATAATATAATTATTAAAATGGTGCGATTTTAAGTACAATCGAGAAGTCTAATTTCTGACATCCGAGGAACCTTGTCAAATTTAAACTAGCGCTTTGCAAGCACATACTCTTTTAAGAATTATAAATTTTTACAAGGTTTATTAATTTTTACAAGGCTATTCAGACGTCAGAAATGAAACTTTTCCACCGAACATAAATGCATTTACTGGCCCCTCGCGTATGTTCATTCCTTTTGTTTGACGCCACGAAAAAAAGAGGTTAACCTACTATTTTGTTTTCAGTTGTCTCATTCATTCGTGGGAAGTTTTAGTAAAATGTATTGTTATTTCTGAATGAACGTAGGCACTCACATGTTCCGTAATCAGTGAGTAATACTCCTAGGAGATGCTCCGTCCATACGTTAGCATATCGAAGTTCGTGTAAACGTCGGATTGCGCTTTCGCCGAATATTTACCATTTGGATGAATTTGCCTTTATCTTCATAACCTCGTCGGTTTGGGCAAATAACAGTGATATCGCTTTATTATATGTAAATTTGCTTTCTATATTCTTGTGTTATATGAAATTTATCTTTAACATTGAATTTATTGTATTTAATATAATGTGCATTGAATTAAATCATTTCTGACTGTAGAATTATTTCAAATTCATTATGTCTCAGCTACAGTCACTTGTTAACTTTTATATACATAATATCAAGTATTCTTAAAATTCTTCGTTTTGATCAATAAAATTTATCTAAAATCTTTGGTGTGGTAAAGATACTAGTGGTGTGGGTATGGTCTGCATCATCTCATTAGGTATTGCGTGTACTTTTCATTAGCTAAAATTATACGTTTACAACTCAGAACTCGAGTAATGACCTTGACAAACTCCACCAGGACTCGAACTTCTCTACGTACCAGCGGATGTGGTCGTTCATGGAGTCTGCGCGACCCTCTGTATTCACCAGCACCAACCTGGAGGGGGAAGAGCGGGTGGTGAAGGGCAAGGGTGCCTATGCATACCTCATGGAGTCAACCACCATAGAGTACGTGGTGGAGAGGAACTGCGATCTCACTCAAGTTGGCGGGATGCTCGATTCCAAGGGATATGGGATTGCTATGCCACCTAGTAAGTTATTTCTGAGATACCTTAAACTTTTACACGCTAAGTGCTTGTGCATGTCGTGGCCATGCGTAGAATTGTCCATATCATGAAGTGATCGGCCATTTCCGTAACCTAACCTGACCTGTAACCTAACCTAAAGCATTCCATTTCATGGAATTAACGATCACTTCATGATACGGCCAATTCTACAATATGATCACACACGCACCACACATACATGACTAGCCAGGCGTCAAGTTTCACTGCTATAGCGCGCTAACAAGTGATCGGCGAAATTGGCGCACACGAATGTGGTTGGGAAAGGGTTCATGAACGTTTATAAATTTGTGATTATTATTTTGGTGCCTACACAAAATTTAGTTTTAATGTTATGCTTAATGAATTAACTAGTTTTAATTTAAATCTCTATATTTAGGCAGCCCTAAAGTCTGTATTGCCCAGGATATTCGACAAGTGCGTACTCCCGGTTATGACGTACGGATGTGAAACGTGGGCTCTAACGGCCGTCATAGCCCTAAAGCTCCGTGTCGCCCAGCAAGCCATGGGGCGTGTCATGCTGGGAATATCGCTACGAGATAAGGTGCGAAACGAATAAATTCGCCGACGCACAAAAGTAGTAGATATTGTACACCGGGTGGCAAAACTAAAATGGAAGTGGGCTGGACACGAGAGCCTCAGGGATGACGGCCGTTGGAGCACGCGCGTCCTACACTGGCGCCTTGGACAGGTTATCGAAGTGAGGGAAAACCAGCCGCTAGGTGGGACGACGACATCGGGTACGTCGCGGACAAACGATGGATTCATGTTGCCGAGTGCTGGGATGATTATAAACAAATTGGAGAGGCGTATGTCCAGCAGTGGACGGTTAAACGCTGATAATGATGATTTATTTATTTATTTATTCAGGAAATCAACAACTTATAAATAATATATGTATTTGTACAGAGTTAGGTATTGCAGA
>WYDE02245116.1:0-20071 GCA_009867175.2 Adela reaumurella
GTGCTGTAATTTACCGGAGTTCTTGCAGCACAACACCGATAGCTCTGCTTACCCCGATTGTCGGGATTCAGCGTGAGAGATATGTATGTATGTATATTGATTAAAACTGGGTTAGTTAGTTAGGTATATATGTACCTACTCATCTGAAGACACATTGTACTGGAAGTCGAAGTATGTGTTATTTATGGACGACCCTCGCAAGTCCGTAGTTGTACGTATTTTACTAATAAACACACGATTGTGTCACACACACAACACACAAGCGAGCAGTTTATTCTCCAATTGACATCACTCATTGAATGCATTCCGTTCTGTCTGAGACGTACGTAGACCATTTTACCCGCACTTGTACAAGAGCGAAACGCTTATCTGGATCGTATATCAGTCTTCGTGACGCGTATATTTGTGTATTACACAAATGTATATACGTACTTACATACTTTACTTTATACTTTACATAATTTACTTTAAATAAAGTTATGTAAAATCATCTTCTTAGCAAGGTTGTAGACATTCATCATTAATTTATTTAATAAACCATGCGTATTCTGTCATTTTGCGTAATCGTGCCGTAATCATTTTGGTGTGATCAAGAAAATCATTTCCGAAATTGCTTACGGACATGGTAATGAACATGGTAATCCATTGAACAGGGCGTTTGACCCATACATTAATTTGCCCATAGATGATATTTTTCATAATGAGTAAAGAATAACTACATAATTACAGATCACTCAGAATCCAACAAATGATTAATACAGAACTTAGATTTTTTGGATTAAATGTCATGGCTCCATATTCCGTTAGGATTTTTGAAGTGAATTAGGCTCACATCGCGGTTCACGATTGTGTGACATATTAGGTGTGAGCCAGCCATAGTGGGATGACACCTTAAAAAGTTATATAGCACTCTGAGTAAAGATACCTAGAAACTTATATTTGCACGCGCCTGTGTTCAAAGTCAACCTGCCGCATACAAAAAGGTTGCCTAATCCCCGCCAGGCACGATAAGGCTTCTCAGCCAATCTAATCTGAAATCACAAGCAGCTCCAGTGACGTGGTCGCCCAAATTATCCCAGCCGTGTCATCTTGTCCCAATCCAATATGGCGCTATAAATTGTAAGGCGTCGGGGCGGCGCGATGTGAGGGAGGGGTAGAGACAGGGGGCGGGGGGCATCAGGGGGACAGGGGAGCGTCACTCAAACTTTCTCTCCACTCTGTCTCGTACTCTCTGGAGTGGTTGGGAAGGTCGGCAGAATAGATCAAGAGGGAATTTTGGTATTGATTTCTAAGACGTGTGCAGTTCTAATAAGTTTTCGTTTTGTAAGGCACGTATGTAAAGTTCAGAAATGTTATTTTCATATATACTGAGGTGACTAATTTATGTTCCAGCCTATCTGTTAGACAATGAATAATTTAAACATGTTTGCAAAATATCTCACATTTAGTTTCTAATTCACAAAAAAGACACACAGGAAAGTAATTTAAATTTAACTAAATACCTACTTTCCAGAAAATTGCGTAAGGGTGCCAAACCCTTGGCAGTGACAAACTGAAATCAAAGAAAAATTAAATCAAGGTATTATTTAAGAGGTCTATTTCAGTGTATACGTTAGTTTATTTTTAGAGAATGATTTAAATTTTATTAAAAAAAAACAATTTTCCAAAACGCTGGGAAATATAGAACTTTTCCATGGCCACTTCTGAGGTCACTCAAACCTTGAGAAAAACAATAAACAGCTCAGTGTTTTCATTAGTACCTACAGTAAAATATATTTACTTTAGATTTTTGCAATATTATTTGGTTATTTTATGGAAAGCAATACAAGGAGCAAGGCGCAAGTCAGTGTCCATTCATTGCCGTAGATTTGCCGAAATATCGAAGGAAGCAGTTCGACAAATCATTCCTTTTCCGGATGTCCAAACATTTTTGACGTCCTATGAGATAGCTGATTCGCATTTTGGTAAAATGCGAATCAGCCACCTACTGCTGCGCAGATTTTTTTTTCAGTTCCTCCAACTTTACGTAATTGAACATTAGTTAGGGTCAACCCAACCCTTGTTGAGTACTCGTGGTTCTCAACAAAGTGCTATTTACGAATTCTTCTATGGTTCAAGGACGACTGAAATCAAACGCCGCTGGCCGACTAAAATATAAATAAAGTACGTCAAAGGTCTCATTAGACCTTCAATTTACTTACCTACTAAAATTACCGTTGTCGGAAAGATCATGGGCTCTCTTTTCTAGGATAGTAAAGGGGTGGTCATGATAGAATATCTCGAGCATGGAGCTACTATGACGGGCTCTTTGTATGCAGAACAAATAAAAAAATTGCTAAACGAAATTCGCGAGAAACGGTGAGGCAAACTTTCAAAAATTGTTATGTTCCATCAAGATAATGCCCCGGCTCACAAGTCCCCCGTTGCTATGTCTGCAATTCGAGATGCTGGCTTCGAAATTCTTGAGCATCCTCCATATTCACCCGACCTTGCCCCTAGTGATTTCTATCTATTTCCAAGGTTGAAGGAGTATCTGAGAGGACAGAGATTCGAAGATGATGAAGCAGTAGTCGCTGCAGTACTGGAATTTTTAGGTGCTCAGGATGAAGTCTTTTTTAAGAAAGGAATTTTAAGCCTAGAAAAAAGGTATTCCAAGTGTATTATGCTAAGAGGTGACTATATCGAAAAATAAAATATTATTTAATAAAAATTACCGGCAGCATACTCATTCTGACTTTTTATTGAACGCCCCTCGTATAAGTATGATTAATATTTTGGTCGACTGTACACGA
Organism: Adela reaumurella; assembly: GCA_009867175.2. Classification (NCBI taxonomy): domain Eukaryota; kingdom Metazoa; phylum Arthropoda; class Insecta; order Lepidoptera; family Adelidae; genus Adela; species Adela reaumurella. Next base: position 2,793 of record WYDE02245116.1, read on the forward strand.
AGTAGCTCGTTGTTGTGAGGTGGTTGTGTTGTGACGGCCTCTCCCATGTGTGTGTGTGTGTGTGTTCCTATTCGTATAAGATCGACGTGTAAGTGTATTCGTGGTCTCGATCCAGAATTTTCGAAGTTTGCTCACTTCGTATGAGTAATCTCCTTTGTTTTTCTAACAATATTACCTACATCAAGTTATTGTACTTTGCGGCGAATGCATGAGGGCTTTGTATGTAATAGGTCTTTCTATGTTTCTGTGTCTGTGTATTTTCTTTGGCTATATCTTTACACTTGCAAGTAAGTAATTGATTTTTTTTCCGTTATTGTCACATACCATTATTAACAATCTTAATCAAACCTACTATCACGCCCCTTTCCCGGAGGGGTAGACACAGACAAAATGAGCGTCAAACGACACGCTCTTTAAATGCATGGTTTGCTTCGTTCGCTGATATATTTAATGTGCATACATGCGCATCGATTACGGGTGCTGCGAACTTGCCCTTTCCATAAAAGGTTACTTAATTTGTCCTATTGAGTACAGTATGTTCGTATAGGGAGGCCTACTTGTATGCACATTTCGTTTCACATACTTTTACGATTGGTCATTCTTTCACCATTCATTCTCTGTGTGTGTCAAAAACAACGTATAAGCATCGTATATTTCAAGGACACACCACATATGTTTTCTTAAAAACCGCATTTCAACCGCATTTATTCTACTTTCGTGTCACTTCTACCATATCTTAGAGCAGTGGCACTATACGTAGGTATACCTCAGTATGATGATGTATATGTCGAAATATATTATATAAATGATGATGTAACTTATTCGTATAGATGGGTACTTAACTGAAATATATACCTAAGTATATTATTTCTCATTGTATTAAACCCAGATATTAATTACATTTGTTGGGTTTACCTACTCACCATCTTATGTACTTTTTAGTTTTAAAAATACTCATGCAAATATGTAGGCCAAAGAATGAGCCTTCCTATCCGCCCAAAACCAGTATTCACAATTTTATAACACACCGTAGGTACCGTTATCGATCGCATCTCTAGATAATCTCGATCGCGTGTCCGCTCTAATAAAATCGAAGCTGCTTCCACATATTTATTCATCTATCCTCAATATAGTCTCCATCAATCAGCCAGTCCGCGGCGCTGTGGGGGGCAACTCTATTACATCGTCGTCGGCGCTGCCTTCGTCGGCGCAACGCCCCGCACCGCGGCAAATACGAGAGCTTGAGCTTTTCTGGGCTTAAAATCTTACAGGTATTTGCTGTGTTGTATGTACTTCCTTATTTAAGGTGCATGGCCATGACGTCACATCACACAGACGCACACAGCCTCAGCAGTGAGACAGAGATAGCGCGCTGTGTTTACTGGTTACGAAGGGGGATGGATGGGAGGACAACATTTATAGCTTTAGAATTTGTAATGAAATGGCTGCTGACACTCCAGTGGACGAAAACATCGTGAGGATACCCACTTCCAAGCCGGTTGGTCACCGTGGAATTGTATGAATAAATTCCTCTCATATCACTTAAATCAGAGAGGCCTGTGAATCAGAGGACCCAGCAGTGGGGCGTATAATATGGCTGCAACAGAAGAAAGATGAAGAAGAAGATGAGGTATCAGATTTTTTTTAAATCTAAATAATAACTTGAAACATGTCTGTACTCTTCGGGGGACCATAGGGAATTGGCCATAAATTATTGAACCACATACTTAATTTCAATCACATACTTATAGGATTTTATGTGCAAGTTACGTAGTTAGGCATTAAGACAGATGATATTTGGTTTTCCCATTAAACTATATTAATGATCACGCAGGTTACCTCACTATATTTCATTCATACACGGCGCGTCTCGCCCACGCTAGTGTCCCACTCGCACGTATAGGTTCGCCGACTAGTTGTGAGTGGTTAGGGTACTCTCCTCTCTCAGCGAGAATAAAACGACCACTGTCATAATTGTTACCCTGCGTCGTGCAGCTCCTTGGAACACTTCGTGGTACAGCCGATCGAACACGCACAAGGATCCAATGTCCCTGCGGAGTTACAGGGTTTTTAATTTCTGAGATACCTCTGGGTCGTTAATGAGTTGAACAGCGCGACGCTTAATCGAGTCTAGGGAGCCAAGCAGGTGTTATAGGTAAGAATTTCATATTTTAAATGAAAATGTAATATTACTGGAGTTCATAATAATTTTTATTCACAATGAATATCTCTATAGAGATACCTAATCTATTCTTTAGTTTTCAACATGAGAAACACATTATTTCCTATCAAAATTCAGAAAAATCACACAGCGTGACCACACGACGGGGCTCCGCACATTTTAAACTCAAGTTAGTGGCCATAAACAATAAAATATAACGGAAAGCAATAAAAACCCATAACTGAACTAATGCCATCGTTATTTTGGAACAATGAGATACCCTAGCGGTACGCACGGACATGTGCTCCGAATTCCTTGAATAATATTGGTTGTAAATTATTTTTGAACCGATATTGTGTAAACAACATAATACACTAACTTGGCATTGTTCTGTGCGGCCTCGTGTTTGGGCATTTTGCGTAATTCTTGACGAAAAACTCAAAATTTTACGACGCGCTCGCTTTAGAACACATTAATTTATGCAGCCATAAAATGAACAGGATGTTTGACTTTTGGAAGTGGGTTTTTATTGGGAAATCCATTTATGGTAAAATTCATTGTGAATTTTTATACTAATGCTATTATACCTTCTACATTTTATAGTTTTAATTATATTTCGATTAATTGGAAGCGATTGCATAGCACCTAACTAAATGACCAATGTGTATTTTGGGCTGACACACGGTTGCTAAATACTGATAGGTACCTATATTAGAGTGATTTTGCCAACCCTGTGAGTTACCATAAAAGCGAACGTAGAAAATTTTAGATTAGTTTATTTAAGATTTAGTTTATTAAGGTAGATAAATTTGTGTACTTTTTTTACAAAAATATCGCCGCACGAATGTACCTGCTGTCAAAGATCGGTACTGTCAAAGTAACAATACTGAATATAAATACGTTTTAGTTACTAAACTTCATAAAACATAATAACCACAAAATCTATTTGTTTTGTCAATCAAACAGATAAATGTTTAAATGAAAACATTTAGAGTCAATCTACGTCCACTGCACCCGGTAACGTCTCACTTCTACCCATTTACGTTAGTTCGAACGGCCCCTTTTGTTCATCCGTAATTTATGTGCAGCAATAAAAATATGATTAGTTATACTCAGCTGCTCTTGAACGAACAACTGCGGACACACGGACCTAATAGAGACATTTCCGTTCGACCAAAACAAATGGCCCTTCTAACGTTTTAAACGTTTTATTAAGAAAAGGCCAAGAAAGCGTTTGACTTTATTGAAGGGGATAATTTCTTTGTAATTTTAATATGATGATTTTCATAGAGAAAATATTTAGATATACCTATCGTTTTGATTTAGATGCATACTAATGTATCTAAAAAAATATTTAAAAAATCTATTTTTAAATTTTGAGAGATGAGTTTTTGTTTCCTACGCTGGTATTTCGAAATATTCTACAAAAGAATCTGGAAAAACTTAAATATAAATAAATATAATAGTTCTGCAAATACCTAGAGAAGTTCACACTGATCCAGCGAACGTAACGAAGAGGGGCAGAGTGCGAAAGAAGAGGCGTCGTCATAGAAAAAAGACCTAATATCTCAAATGTCAAAATGTGACATTGAGTGATTTGCGAGCTAAGCTCCTCCTGTCCCATGTTTCAAACATCACCCAGACAGCTGAAGCTTATAACGAAGTAGCCGAGAGAAGTATACTCATTCCCCTCCCTCTTAAGCTTTAGTATATATTCATCTCTTTCCTTTCACTATCCCCCATAACTCTATCTCGTTCTATTAGGTTCGGTGCTATACTTTTGTCCGTAGCGGTACCTGGGGGCTTTTGTGTGAAAGTTTAACGGAGCTTTTTCTAGACGCGATTTGTGGATTTTTGCTGGCTCGACGATCTCGTTCGGTTTCAGTTATGAAGTGCGAATGACGACAGTTATTGGTTTTATATTTAACTTTACCCACCTATGTGAGTTCCCTTGTAAATTTCTTCTAAGTAAAATCAACATGAAAGCTTAAATATTAATATATAATTTTTTTTTGGAAATAATGACGTGAGTGTGAAAATTTAAATAGGTATTGTTGTGTTTTTACCGTTGCGTTGCGTTGTATTGACGGTTTTGTACATCAATCGTGTGCTTACCTGAAACAGAAACATCAATTCGTTAACGTTAAAATCAGGGACCGCAAACCACAACATTTGTTGTTTATATTTTTTTTTGGGTTTCGTGAGGAGACCCGTGCTCTCACACTGACATCAATTACGGTACTAATTTGTTGAACTAATAATCGTTTGTTTTATTTTCAACATGAAAATAATACGGTCTATGAGAAAACAACTAATATATAAATGAAAAAGAATTACCAGAACTAGAAAATATCCAGAAGCAACTAAAAAATGCCTACAATCTTAATCTCATAATCACTACTGCCTGAAGCCCAAATTAGAATGAGAATGAAAATTAATTGAATAAAAAAAATCTTTCTTTGCCTCTTTTTCAGCTATTTCATTGGCCCCTCTGCAGGGTACAGGCCTCTCTTATTTAAATGATATGAGAAGAGTTTAGTCATACACTTCCACGGTGACCAACTAACTTGGAAGTGGGTTTCCTCACGATGCTTTCCTTCCCGGAGAGTCAGCGGCCATTTAGCACAAATACTAATATTGTAAATATGTGCCCCCCAGTGTTGCCCGCTCGGCCAATCTGAATTTTAAAAAAAAATCTACGAGAAAGAAAAAATACATTTATAAAAAATTATCACCAAAACTTGAAAATCACCTGAATATACTAAAAATCACTCACCATGTTAATCCCATAAACACTACAGCATATGACGGAAGCCAACAGTAGAATGAAAATGAAGTGGGCCACAGTATAAATAGCTACAAGATTTAAGTAGCCGGCTGACTACGCCGACACAAGGCCCTTTGACATTTCCTTCAGATAACATCGCATTAGGGCTCGAGGGCCGACTTTAGAGGCACCGACGGACGGCGGGCGACGTTGCTTTTTGTCAACGCCTCACGCATGCGTGTGAGTTTCGAAGAAGTTAAAATTGGGGGACTTCAATTAGTGGAAGTGAAAGTTCTCGGAAGAAATTAGGTACTTGCGTTAAACGACTATAGGCCTATCATAAAAGATACTTTTAAAACGTTTTCTGAGTTGTGTTTTTAGGGATCATTCAAAAAACGGAAACCCAACTATCCGCATCCCTAAGGTTTAGGTTGTCGGATTGTCTAACATTGTCAAAAGCAATTGCTTCGCCGAAGCAATTTCGTGACAATGTTCAACTGAATATGTCGTCCCAATTGCCAGGTGGGTCGACGTCCAATATTTCGCGGGCAAACGATGGATTCGTGCAGCCGGAGGTGCGGGTTCGATTAGAACCCCACTGGGAGCACAACATTTATTACTTTAGAATTTGTGCTAAAATGGCTCTGACACTCCGGTGAAGGGAAACATCGCGAGGAAACCCACTTCTAAGCCGGTTGGTCAATCTTTTAAAATTAAATAAATTCGCTTTTGTGAATATTCTATAAATCAAAAAGACTTTAAGTTTTGGTTAGTGCAAATTCACTAGTCATAGTGGTGCAATTATTTCAAATATGACCACCTGTGTATCTAAATATATTTAAAAAGACAACTAAAATATTTACCGTTTTAAACACAAAGCACACTCTACCCAACTTCAAGTATTCTAAAAATACATACAAACCTATAAGTTTCTCTGCGGCAAGTCGTATAATAAAGTAAAACAGGAAAGAAGTTTAAAGAGCGGAAACCGACTCGATCGTCCCCGAGGTGTCGTTAGGCAGGGTCTCCGGGCTCCGGCGGCTTCTATCAAATAATGATTGTGGATTTGGAGGAAATGTGAGAAATGGAACGCAATTTAAAAAAAAACCTCGCCGCTTGATACACTAGTGGACAAATGTCTCAATTATTTTATGTAATAATGACATTTCTTTTCCTGGTACCAGTTCCTGTAATCATTTGTATTGTAGTAAGATTTATCTCAAATTGGCATGGCTTTATTTTTGAAGTACTCGTACCATATATTTTTGGTAGGTACTACTTTGTAATTAATTAAGTGAATGTTTTCTTATTTCTTCCTTTCATATTATTTACTTTTATTACCTACATATCCAAAATATGTAGGTATAATATATGAATGACGGTTTAATTTCTGCAATGCATTTAAAATGTGTGAGGAGATTGAGTATAAATTTAATGCACTCAGTCTTATTTAAACTATGTAGATCAACGTTGTAATTATAAATCCTACTTTCATGAAAATATTACATGAATTCCAAAGCTGCATAAGAAAGGAACACTGGTGGTAAAGGCCCTGGACCCTATCCTCACGATATTAAGCAAAAGTACCTCGAAATATGATCCGTTGCTAAATGCCAGATCTCTTACCACAGTTTCGGTTAATAGCGAATTAAATTTTTATTGTGCACTTTGAAAAGGTTTCAGCTCAATTAAAGGTAATTCTGTAAGTAAAATTTCTATAAATATTATGTAAATATTGAATGAATACCTAATAATAGTTTATTTTTAATAAAAGATTACTACGCTTAAATTGTATTAACTATCAGTCAACAGTTTCGGTTAATAGCGAATTAAATTTTTATTGTGTACTTTGAAATGGTTTCAGCTCAGTTAAAGGTAATTCTGAAATTAAAATTTCTATAGGTACTTAATACGAGTATGTACCTTTTGAATGAATTCCTAACAAAAGTTTATTTTTAAGAAAAGATTAACTACGCCCAAATTGTATTAACTAGGTATCAGTCTAGTAATTAAAATAATCTGTGAAAAGATGTTGAACCTATTCCGCGGTGAACTTTACCATTCCCTTGTAAACATAGTAAGTAATGAATGTACCTACCAGTACTCTGACATTACGATTCAAGCTCGCAACTCGCACGACTCCTCCCGACATTACGATGCAGTGTTATTTCGCGTCGAAGGTGTAAAGTGAAGGTTGCCGGTATCGGACGGGTGGATCGCACCACGCAAGGTCGGTTGCGCGGACGGAAGTACCGCGGATTACGGGAGGAAATGAGAATCAACGCACTTGCCCGTACGCGGCAACACGTGCACCTTGCGCGACTCCAACTATAAATCGCGTACCCACGTTCGTACGCAGGTACCTATCAGACATTTCGTTGTATGCAGTAGGCACATAAATGTTATTTATTACACTGTTCAATAAAGAAGAGATTCATATTTTTTAATTTTAGGTCTATAACTTCCGTCATTTTATAAAGATATGGTTAATTCTGACAGTTCAAAGTAGATAAAAATTAGCTATCTCCCTAACACGTTTTTCAATCTGTGTCTGTATATAGATTAGTGCTGCCATACGTCCCGACATGCCGGTACAGGTCACCGTTGTGTGCTCATCTGTCCGGACGTAAAGTCCCGACGTCCCGACACGTGAATACTAAATATCCCGATGACGACACGCGCCGACGTTACTTGACTTGTGTGGAGGATTCCGCGGTTTCAGCAAAATAGACATTTTGTCCATTGTGCTGAAAGCCAAACTACAGTTTTGTAGTAATCCCAAATATAAGTATTTATTTTAAATAAAATTAAGCTCGCGGCGGCGCTCACTTAATGATACGATTATATTATAATTGTATGCACTATGTATTGTATGTAAGTATTCAGAACAGATAGAGCAGGTGCTTAAAAAGGGGCAAGTGCGCAGTATTAAGAATGGAAGAAATGGGAGTGCAAGAAGCGGCAGAGCTGTGTCCAGATAGTGGCATGTCGAGATCCGTTGTCTCTGCCTACCCCACAGGAAAACAGGCGGGACGCTATGTGTATCTATGTATGTTTGAATCCTCCCAAAGGCACGGGTCAGGTGATTTGACGGGTCAGGTGATTGCGTTAAATTAGTTTCTTTCCTTCCAAAGGTACCTGATTATTTTGACTTACTTCTGACGAATATTTCATTAAAATTTACGTGCTCGCTTCGTTCGCACAATGATGAGATTGCGTTAAATTAGTTTCTTTCCTTTCAAAGGCACCTGATTATTTTGACTTACTTCTGACGAATATTTCTTTAAAATTTACGTGCTCGCTTCGCTCGCCTAATGATATAGAATTTGTCTCTATTTTTGGTGTAAAGCTTTCACACGATAGGACTGTACATTCGTGTCGTTACACCCAAATGTGAGTCTATTTATAGGGTGAGATGTGCAGGAAAAGTTATAAATTCCAGCAAAGGGATCAATAATGATGGATGTCAACAATGCTTTTAGATTGATTGAATTTCTTCAAAATTCCTTAAGGGTTATGATAATTATAGAGTAGACCAACTGGACTGTTTACGAATGGAGGAGGAATGGCGTTGAACTGCAGAGGACTTACGTTTTACGTTACGACATTAAGTTTCTTCAGTGTGCAAGGGCGTGCAATGTAAGGCATGCTACTCTGTCGAGAAAGTACAGGGTACAGGTCAAATAATACACAAAATGTATTCTTCCAAATTAATTTTATCGCCTTCAAAGTAGGCCACTTTCGAAATTATACACTTACGCCAACGAATAATTCAATTATCTAAACATTTTTTAAATGCTGTTTCTGGAATTGACTTCAGATCTTTTCTTTTATTTCTGCTATGGACTGAAAACGGGTGCCTCGAAATGGTAATTTGAGATTTGGAAAGAGAAAAAAGTCGGTCGGACCCATATCCGGTGATGCTGAGTTTTTGGCCAAAAATTCGTTCATAATAAAATGACCTTGCGTTATAGCGCGTTGTCGTTATGCAAAATCCAAGAATTTTATTTCCACAAATGTGGCCTTTTCGACGAATTTGCTATCTCAGACTCCGCATAACGCTCACATTATATTCTTTATTTACCGACTGACCTTTTGTTAATAATTTAGAGTGCACAACACCGCGATAGTCAAAGAAATTGTCAACATGACTTTGACTTTTTATCGCATTTGGCATGTTTTATTTTCGGTTTCGGTTAACTTGGAAAGCGTCATTCAGAAGCTTGTTGACTGGTTTGCATGTCAAACTCGAAAACCCATGTCTCTTCACCAGGAACAATGCATTTTATGAATGTAGAGTCGGAATTATCTCGTTCTAGCATTTCTTCAACAACTTTTATGCGATTGAGTTTTTGAAGAAATTTCTGATCTTTCGGGACCCGTAGAGCGGCAACGTGTTTCATGCCCAAGCGATCATTTAAAATATTACGAATCGATTCGTGAGACACAGAAAGATCAGCGGTCTCTCACAAACTTGAATGAGGATTTTCAGTAACCATTTCCTTCACTTCAGCGATGTTAATTTCAGTTGAAGACCAGGCGGACCGGAGCGAGGCAAATCTTCCACCACATCTCGACCGCGTTTGAATGGTCTGTACCACTCATATGCACGTGTTTTTGATAAGGTCGATTCACCGTAATCTTTCTGTAACATTTTCAGCGACTCGGAACACGAAATTACATTTGCGATGAAAAATTTGAGACCATCTCATTATTCTATGTCTTTATCGCTTATAAAAATCGCAAACACACATGACATGAACTAACGAAATCGAGCACTGTAAACAAACTAAATGACAGTTGGTGCTAAAACTCCGCGCCAGAATAGAAATAAGTTTTGCCAACTTAGCAACAAAAACATATTATTTTATTTAAATTTTTACTACATGCATGGGAAGAGATAGATGCATTGGGGTCATTCTTTTAAGTACGCCAGTACTTTTAAGTACTGGCCCCACACGGTAATGCAGTGGGGTCATTCTTGTAAGTGCCTGCCCCACACGGTAAAGTCTTTTAAGTACTGGCCCCAGACGGTAATGCAGTGGGGTCATTCTTGTAAGTGCCGGCCCCACACGGTAAAGTCTTTTAAGTATCGACCCCACAAGGTAAATTCTTATAAATAAAGTATTTATCCCCCTGCATATGTGTATATGTACTTAGTAAATACCCATTTATATTAAAGTAGCTACTGAACCGTGGTCGTGGTACCCTCCGCAGTAGCCGCATATTATAATTAACGAACAACAACGGTTGCGGCAGTGTCGGACTACAACCAAGGAAATTGCCGGTATTATACTCCACGCTCCGACCCGATCGGGTCACTCTGTCATTAGAGTTGCCAGCCTATTTTATATAGAAAAGTGCAATTTTCTAGGCACGCACAAATTTTCTCCACACTAACACAGTGTGTGCTAAAAATCAATGATAAATAATTATTTACTTTTAAATACATTGATAATAAAAGTCAAAACCGCTGTATACATGTATGTACATATATATGTATGTATATATGTAATGTATGTATGTATGCCCTGTACTTTTAAGGGGAAAACTGCGTGATATAGAAATCGGAATTGAAAGTTTATCGCAGAAATTTAAATAAATATAATAAGGACTTAATCGACTAGGGTAAAAAAAAGTATTGGTGTTTGCCTTTCTGTTTGTTTGTCGCGCAACTCCTAAACAGTTCGGCCTATTGGCTTGAAATTTTGTAGGTCAATTCTGTATACCAATTGCTCGCCACATACTAATTTTCAACTTCCTAGAAGTACTGGCAAGAGACTTGAAAATTTTTCTTAAACAGTTCGGCCAATCAATCAGATATTTTGTATGTTCATTCAATAAGTCGATATCTCGCCACACACCAATTCAAAACTTCCTACAAGAACTGGCAAGATACTTCGGTGAATTTTTTTCAACGTCCATTCCGAGTAAGCCGATGCCTGTTATGATAAGTCTGACGCACATCTGCCTTGTATTATTACGTCACAACTTTTAATGAAGAAATTTTAGCTAAATAATAATTTTGTCACTACATGTATAACGTGTAGTATAACTTGTGAATGTGTACAAAAACATGAAGAGATTTGGGCAATTTTTAAACCAAACAACCAACAAAACAAACAGAAAGCGTCCACAAAAATAAACAGACCTTCACAACGCGTCATATCTTTATCTTCCGATTTAATTAACATTTTGTACGCCGCTAATTACAATTCGGATTTTCGCGATAAAAAAGCGGATTAATTATATTTCTTATGAAGTATTTAGTTGAACTCTGCGAGGTGATGTGACGTCAGGCATTCGACGATAATGTGGTCGGAACCGTGTACTCTTTTTAATTATCGTGGAAACATATCAGGGCTACCGGGGGGGTTTATATTTATGATATGGCTTATAAAGTACGATTTATACGTCCTTCTATATGTTCCGTGTTTCACTATCTTTAGTAAGAACTACAAACATGCATGATGGATGCGATGAAATAAATTTTCTAAGTTATTTCTACTTTTGAGCGGTTTGTTGGTGCCGAGGTTTATTCTCTGACTATGTACGGGGAGTACATTTCAAGCTCTGTACAGTTTGGTACTTGTATCTTCGGCGAAGGAAAACACTGTGAGGTGAGCCTTCCCATCACTTAATAAGTTGGTAAGGTTTTCCCGACCTGTTAAGTACCACCGAAATTAATTTAGGTCGGTTGAAACCGATATGCAAATAGTACTTGTTTTCTGTCTAGTTCCGTGTAGCTGGATTGAAAAAAATTGAAGTGCCCTTGTTATGGCATCATACTTCGTCAGGATTGAGGTGTTAGGCTCACATCACGGTTCACAATTGTGTGACATAAGAGGCGTGAGTCAACCATGATAGGACGAAACATAAAGTAATCTATTTCAATTATATAAAACAAACACATATTTGTAAGTATTAGAAGTAAAAGATTTAAGACGACTTAAATTGTATGTAGAAAATTCTCGCCACTCATAAAACATATACATTTATATGAGGTTTCAGTTGCTGTCAGAGTTGTGAGCACATTTCCGCCTTGACGCCAGACCGAGGCGAGGGCGGGCGAAGCTCGTTTTGGGCGGCGAAAAATCACGACGTACCGCGCCGCCCTGCATAGCAAGCAGCCAGCTGATTGGCACGTCGGAAGATTTTTCCATATTCCACATTCCGGGGCCAGATGTCGGAAACTTTTCGTCTTTATTTGGAGCTTTTTCAATCTACAAGAGTTTTGTGGTAGTAAAGAAGAAACATGTAAACATAAAATAATACATATATCATAAAATAAACGTAAATCGTATAGTCGAACCAAATTAAAAAAGGATATAACATTTTGTCTTCCCATTTCGACAATGTTACGTTGAGATATTATTTTTTTAATTTTTTTTTTAAATAATCTACCTACTCAGCCATGTGTACATTCCATCCATTGACTCTTTTCAGCTGCATCAAAATATTTCTGACTTATGCCCTTTTGAAACATTTTCAGGCGTTACAAAGAAGTAACGCAACCACTTAGCGCCGGCGGCAGATCGTGTTCAGTGACATCAGTAAGAAAGAAAACTGGATATACTTTGGTTATACTACCCATTTCTAGAATCGTTACAATAACTTGCCGTACCTCTTAGTCTATTTGGTTTAAATGTGACAAAAAATGTGTAAACTTTCCGAGAACCGTTCCACAAAAAAAATATTTTATAATAACGTAATAAAATGTAGAATTTTTAAGTTATTATATTTCCACTAACTTGTTAAAAAAATAAATAAAAGAAAGTGTATAATGTAAATACTAATAAAGTAATGCGGAAATAGGAAATATAAAATATTGTCCAAAAAACCTTAGAACAGTATAAGGTGTTTTTCTATATATGTACATATACATTATGACAGAAGATAATAATTTTATCACGATAATAATCTGTAGTTGCACTAAGTTTATAACAAGATAAATTTACGGCAGTACTCGACCTGGATCTCCGAAGTTGTAAACTAATACACGAGCTTATTTTTATTTCAGTTATAAAGCTGTAAACTTTACGACTCGTAGTGCGTTTCTGCCGAGGTACGGCCAGGTGCGATTATGAGTAGGTTTCTATTTATAGTGTTTCTTATTTGTTTATACATAGATTATAGGTTAGATTAGGAATATGGATTTTAATATATAGATCTATAGATCTAAACATTAAAACCTACTGCGTAGTGCTTTTGATGCAAATGTTTATTTTGTAATGTTTCGATATTTTGAGTGATAACAATTTTTAAAGTTTTAACCTAAATACCTACCCTATATAGATATTGACCACGTGGGTAAGTACTAAAATTTGCTCTTTAAAGAATTGCAGTGCTCGATTTATAAATTTTGTTTACGCCTACCCATCTTATTATCACCTTAAATAATGGCTAGATAAGAGTGCTAACTAGCATCAAGTCATCCTTTTGTTATTTTATCGTATGTAAACCTGACAATGAATACAAATACAATAACATAATACATTTATAACTATTCAGGGCGTATATCTGACGAACTAAATTTAGGTATATTAACTACAATAGGTAGTTATATTTATTGTTATTTATAATTATTAATATATCATGCATGAACATCTCCTAAAATTACCACAACAAAACTTGTTTCCCAAACTTCAACTTGGAAAGCTCAAAGCTCGGACTTATAAGTTGAAACGGCAGACAGAGGGATTCCCCCGATGACGGCGAGCTCGTATCGTTCCGGCCAGATCGTTTACAACCATTTAGGTTTCCATAAAACCTACACTTCACTACCTCCAGTCAATCGATGAGTCGAGTCGTGCATACGCAGCTGTATGGGTTGTTGATACAGTTATGTAAAGATGGTACAAAATTTTAGTTGCATACGACCGCGAGCTCAGTAACATTAAAATTAAAATTAAAAAAATTACAATCTCAGAGAATCGTGGTCAGCTCTATAAGGTAATCATGCTGCATAATGTTTGCAAAACCTAGCAGTATTCTAGCTATTATGCAGTTCTTGAAACAGGAGCATATCAAATAGCGTTCTATGTATACTGAGTGTGCCTTAAGAGCGTTATCTGCGTATACGTTCCGTCCATAAGAAATGGATTTCGTGGGACGTCTTCTACTTATGTTTGACAAACAACTTTTGACCGAAAAGTAGACCATATTGTGAATATGTTTTATGATATACTAAGGAAAACAGATGTATTTTTATACCTAATGATAATTATAGGGTTTAATCACTTATAATGAGTTTTAGGGTCACATAATATTGTAAAAATATTTTACTATTTGCGCCAATTAACATACATTGAGAAAACCATAACAAATATTAAAAATTCGCCTAAGCTCTACTTGTCTGGCGTAATTGATCTATTTATTTGCTGGAATTTCTGAAAGGCTGATTTCACTTGGTTTGTACAATAGGAAATTTTATATAGTAATGAAAAAATGTATTGCCTTAAGTATTCCATATAATTTAGTTTATTGCGAGCAACTAAATGTGCAGAAAAACCTGTTTCTAACTCTTAAAATGCTAAAATCCGTCGGAAGACCGCGAACCCTCCGAAAAAGGCGCGATGGTGTAACTGGTTGATTAATCTTTCTTAAATTGTCGGTTATATATCTGAAATATAACCACTCTGTCTAGGAAACGATTTGTTAACGCTGAAATAAAATTGTATTTTCTGTCCTGTACAAACTGGCTGCGCTTGGCGCGGATAAGGGATTTATTTTCCGAATTCATGTAGGTATGGTTTCTTAACAAACTTGTACTTATTTATGATATGATATAGCAGATACCATTAAAAAAATTCAATATTTATTATGTAAAACTTTTTGAACACAACAAAACAAGGTTTTAGCAATATGGACTAATTCGGATATACATAAATGAACGTTTGCATTTTTTAAATTGTGAAATATTGGTTTTCTACGAAGCTCTGAATTACTATGCCGTGGGATGTTATTATTTTAATACACCACTTAAAGTACAAAGTTTCCTACTCACGCATAGCTGTACATATATGTCTATACGTACATTTAACGAACGAGTGTTTATGCACGTATATATCTACGGTTTTGCCATGGCAGCGGCGGCGGCGGTGGCGGCGGCGGCCGGCGGTTGCTCGGTAATTGTAGGTGTGCCGCAAATGAGGTGTTCGCCGTAACGCGACCGCGAGCTTATAGAATTTTAATAAAAACTATTTAGCGTTATAGTTGGTACTTACTTCCTGATAATTTTCTGTAAAGCAAGCTAATAGCCACCTCATTTACACGAAAATTGTGGGTTTATGAGAGCTCATTATGTTTTCATAACCGTGTGTGTTATGTAAAATTAAAATTTTATACCTATCTGCCAGCTACATTAATTATTTTAATCATAATGTGTGACATGAAAAAGACAGATGTATAATAATATAATTACATGGATGAACAAAAATAAGACTGAGGAAAATAAAGCGAACGAATTAAATTATTAGGGATGCTTGGAGTATTACGACTTTGGGTAGTACGGACTGCGGCTGGACCGCGGGGCTCGTCAACGCGCGACATGGTTGCAGCAGGGAGGAGGTGGCAGGGGAGGCGCGGCATACCGCCCTGCAATAATGCATCTTTTCTGTTTTTGTCAGCTCGCTCCGACCATAAATTCGCTCGGCATGATTTTGGCAGACACCAGTATTTTAATTACTCGTTTTACGAATGATTTATGTCACATTCAGATACAAATGGCACCTCTCGCATATGCGGCGCGACGCGCTCTTACCGCGAATAAATTAAATCCGTATATAGAACTCAGCATTTTATTCGTTCAATAAATGTTAATTCGTTTATATCAAATCACGAAATAATTTTCACTAGCCACTGAGTTTAATAGCCCTCGTTAGAATATAATGAAAGTGATCATTACATTACATACCTATACCTCTATACGGTGCAAGCTGTTATAAAATGTTAATGCATTCGTTTCGAAGGCCTGCGAAATCGGCGAAGGCGTCGAAAGTTAAGAATCTAGGCGGCTGCGAAGTCGTAAACATCAACGCGTTAGACACGAGCGATTACGAAAAAATCTAAAAGTCGAAAATGAGGTCACGAATTTAACACGAACATCTTTTCGATGGAAACAATTTTAATTAGAATTACGGTTTAGTTGATAATATTATTTTAAATAAAACAATAGCGGTAGTCCGTAGCAATAAAACCGTAAATCTCCAGAAGAAACCTTGTAATAATGGACATTCAATCACACATGGTGTTAAAGCACAGTACATAAAAGCAAAAAAGAATTTAAAACTAAACAAGGTTTTTTTGGGGCAACTAGAGGTCCGCTTTCTCTTTTGACCACCCTCGTTCCCAAATTCCGAATAAAAACTACGCATTCACTAAACAATAACCTTGTACTTGCTTTACAAAAATAGAAATAAATCATGGAGTTGCGCAAGGCACCACTCTGAGACTGCTCCCATTCACTGCGTACGTGAGTCGTGCTCCCATTGTTATCAGTTTTGAGAACATCTTTCATAATGATATTGTAATGTTTTTACAGTTATACGCGGCCCACGGCCGTCCGGAGATTGTATAACTACGCGCTTTAACGTGTATACTTACCTAGTGGAATAATTTTTTTTATACCACAAGATGTAGGTACTGGTATGAATCACGCCTGAATACAAAGATGTATCTATTGGAGATATACGTATTTGTACGTACTAATGTGTAAGCAAATGAGCAAGAAATCATGTTTATGCTCGTTTATACTCGTTTAAGTTTTACGGATGAACAGTGGATGTGACTGACATAAGTCAGCGTTTCGCCTGCTACATACGTCACAGGTTTCCTTCCACGGGAACCATCAACAACGTCAGCAGGATGACGTGATGAAGCCTGTGACTTAGCAGGCGAAACGTCGACTTATGTAAGTCACATACACAAAGTAAAATTAGTATAATATGTAAATACTTATGCTTATTTCTTCCCAGGTAGGACTGATCAGGTCAGCTAGGGAAAGCGACTACATAAATCCATAAGAAAAACATTAGCCAAGAGGGCGATGGTGTCATTAGTTTTTCATAATATTGGGGTTTAATTATGCCAATAATTTATTCAGAAAATCTTCTTACCTGGAAGCCATTAAGTACATACTCGTATTTATTGCATAAATGAAACTAAGTAGAACTAAAAAGCTTTAATTAGCAATATAAAATTACGTATAATTTTTGTGTGTCATTTAAACTTGAATCGTCATTTAAGCCTAAAGATACACAGTTTTAAACTCGTCAAAATATTAAATTACTAACTTTCGCCCTCGGGTCCGCCCGCGGTAAATCACCACTTCACCACTCCCGGATGGGGGGG
>WYDE02245117.1:0-14121 GCA_009867175.2 Adela reaumurella
TGCCTGATCCGATCGAAGCATTTGGAGTAGTCGGTGTACACGGCATCCACCTGGATCCTTTGATCCATGGTTCGAGTCACATAGTCCGTGAATACTGCTAAATTGGATACAACAGACCGGGCCCGCATAAAGCCGTGCTGAGCGGTTGTTATACTTGCCGATATAGTTAAATAAATTTGGTCGTACACAATTTTCTCGAACAGTTTGCTCAACACTGACAATATGGAGACCGGTCTGTAGTTTTCCACTGCATGTTTAGAACCATTTTTGTGGATCGGTACTATGAAGGCCTCCTTCCACTTATCAGGAAAGAGACCCTCGCGGATCGATCGCTCGAACAGGATTGACAATGGCTCCGCAAGATCCTCCGCGCATCTCACCACGAATGCAGGAGGTAAGTGATCACTCCCGGGACCTTTATTGATATCTACACGTCTTAGGTATGCCAGCACCAGGGACCGATCAACACACACTGTGCTAATGGATTGGTGAGTCGGTAGACGGTAGTTTGAAGTGGTCTGGACTACGGCAGGTGTGGTGGCGTCGGCGGATGCATCGGTGATTACTGGCGAGTCCTGAGCAGTGATATCGTGTATACTAGACGCGTAAACCGTTTGGAAGTACTGCAGAAATGTTTCACAAATAGCTGGACCACCCTCAGCGATATTGTCGCCGTGGGTAACTTGCTGGGGAACTGCTTTAGTGCCCTGCTGATTCCTGCAGTATTTCCAAAAAGCCTTAGGATCTCTCTTGATATTATTTTCACATCGATCAATGTACGAACGCCAGCATTTATTCTGAACCCGTTTTTGCCTAGACCTAAGTGTCTTAAATACGTCGTAATCTCTGGTCTCTTTGTAGATTTTCCATTTTTTATGATATTTAGTTTTTTCTTTTATAATCTTAATTAAGGATGTAGAAAACCAGTTCGGATACTCCTTGCTGCCCTTACTAGAGTAACTAGGAACGTAAGTATCTATGATGTTGCGAATTAGATTATAAAAACAGGCGACCGCCTCATTCACAGATCCTTCTCGAAGAATTTTATTCCAATTTACTTGGGACATGGATTTGTGAATGTTTTCGTAGTCTGCCTTTTTAAAAACATAGATCTTACGCGGCCGTTCGATTAATGGGGTTGCTGTAATATCCATGAGGTCGAGCTCTAGAGCCGGGTGATGAGGAATATCCTCAGGCACGACTGGGTCAGTTGCCCGAGTCACCGCTACTTCACAGTCACTCATCACGAGGTCGAGCATCCGACCGTTATCATTCAGTACTCCGTTGTATTGTCTCAAGCCCGCAAAAGACACACAGTCGAATAGTTCGGTTCTGTTGACCGGTATACAACCTGACGGAGTTAAGAATGTACGGTCGGGTACGCCGACCCATTGAATTTCCCGCAGATTGAAATCTCCCGCCAGGAAAATGTTATCATGCGGAAACTCGTTGCGAATATCGTACAGAATTTGTATGAATTTATTTAAGTTGTTATCAAATCGCGTCACCGGTGCTGGAGGTAAGTAAACGCACAATATGTGAAGGTTTCTACGTGTTCCTAATGTTTTCGAACCTATCGAGACCCACACACATTCAAACGGCATAATAGGTAAAACTCGGCGTCGCGCGGACAGATTTCGTTTAGTGCAGACTAATACCCCCCCTCCGCGCGAGCAGCCAGTGTCCTCGGCGCTTCTATCGCAGCGGTGCACGTCGTAGATCTCGCTATCAATCAGCTCACCATCAAGTACACCTTCCGTGAGCCAACTTTCAACTATAATAACGGCTTCGTAGCTGCTGTGCATCACATTTTGGTAAAAATCTACCAATTTCCCCTTAATACTCCGCGCGTTTTGAAAATAAAATCTAAGTGGCACCTTTGTTGAGATAGGATGTAAATGGTGATGAAAACGGTAATTTAATTTTTATTTTGAAATATATTGTAAGGCATGCATAAACACGACTTTCGTATTTTCGTTTTATACTTGTATGTAACTGTAAATAGTCCTCGTAATGCGCATGCGCTGGCACTATTATGTGCAAA
The DNA here is from genome assembly GCA_009867175.2 of Adela reaumurella. NCBI lineage: Eukaryota > Metazoa > Arthropoda > Insecta > Lepidoptera > Adelidae > Adela > Adela reaumurella. The sequence continues at coordinate 2,045 of WYDE02245117.1, forward strand.
CTGTACGGGCAGCGGCTGTTTGTGTATGCGTGAGTGATAATATCATTATTATGATGATGATGATGATAAACGTAGGCATATGGAATCGAGTGAAAGATTCGAGTGAAAGATGCGAGTGCGCGAGCGAGTCGCGTGCGTGTGTGACAGTATGTGTGAGGGTGTGTGCGTGAGGATTTGAGTAGGAGTGAGTTGTATGTTTCTGTGTGTTGGTGTGTCAGGTGAGTGTGCGTGTCTGTGTGAGTGTCATTCGACCAGTTCAGCAAAGCAGTGGTTGTCAAACTGTGGGTCGCGGTCCTATCTAAATGTAAATTAAATATTAATATTATTAATAGCCATAATAAATAAATCATATAGGGTCTTAATTGGATTTCGAACGAGCCTGCTCTTGTTGCAGTTTGGAGATATCTTCTGCGTTTCGGATCCTTATGAGGGGGGATTCGTCTTGTTTCCTGAGGTATATTTTCCCATAACTCGTCCATGCGTACTGAAACCCCAACTCCTTCTTGACCGTCCTCGCCTGGTTAAACAGAAGCTTATTTCCTTGTGTGAGGTGTTCGTTCAAGTAGATGGTTTGCTTCTCGCCGCTGATGCCAATTTGCGTCGTGTCAATGCCTTTCTTCTTGCGAATAGCTCTGAGAAAGTCTTGTTTGAGTTCATTCCGAACGAATTTCACTACGATTGTCTTAGGACGACCGGGAATCTTGATACGAGGAGCTATTCTTGTTACGAATTCGAGGTCCTCCTTGGCCACAGAGACGTTTATTGCATTACCCACTGCTGCAATAACGTCGAATAGATTCTCTCTATTACGTTCGGGTACTCCTACCACCTCAATGTTGTTTGCACGAGCCCTCTGTTCACTTTCGTCTGCCTGCGCCGACAAGTTGTGGATTATTTTCGATTGATTGCCAGTTAATTCTTTCAGTGCCTGGTTATCTCCCTCCAGTTTCTTGTTTTGTTTCTGAAGACTGACTACCTCTTTGTTAACTTTGTCGTACAAACTTGTAGCGAAGTTGACCGAGTCAGTGAGTTCGGCATTTTTCTTGATGAGACTCTCACAAATTTCCTTATATTCTTGTATAGATTTGACCAGAGTGTCGATCCTAATTTTTTGGGCCTCAATATTTTCTTCGACTTTCTGCAGAAGTTCGTTCTTGAGGTCTTGAACAGTTTTGCGTTGATCCGCTTTTAATTCGCTTCTCATGCGGTCCAGTTCTATCTTGATGAGATCGTAGTATGCTTGTGGCGAGTTCTTTTCGGTCGCTGGACTAGACTGCATTTCGGTCTCGCTCGGTGAAGTCGGTCCGCGGGCCACAGGTTGAGAGCAACTGGCGTTTCGTTTATCAGCCGTTCCAGTGTTCACTAATAGCGGCGATGCGCCTGCGCCCGTGTCGACGTCATCTCGTGGTGGTGTTGACAACGTACACTCTTGCTGTAACGGTTGCCGATGATGCATACAACAAGGTCCGACCCAGGCGTTTTTAGCCTTATTCGCGTTGCGTATATTTCGGAATGCACGGTCAGTCAGGCCTAGGCATACAAAGTGATATACTTTTGTGCACTTAGTGCAAGTCACGGATTCATTGTCACAAATCTCGCCGTCGCATTTGATGCATTTAGGTGGAGGGCAAGTAAATGTGAGACGTCGGTTATCCTTCGCCATATCTGCCGAATAGTGTATGCAGTGTAGAAACCCAGTATTCACTAGTGAGTGCGATGAACCAGTGCAGCAAGCAAGATCACAATTGGACTCCAGTTTGGTTCATTATCAAACCAGGTTCGCTCAAATGCTTACCTATTTGTACTTGTTGAGCTCTATCTCATAAGTAACTTTTAAACCAATAGAATGGAAGGCCCTGTACCCCGACTCTTTCCATCTTTCTTAAGAGAAGGGGGAAAGAGACGGTATCGAAGGCTTTGCGAGATCTAGAAAAATAGCAACACATTTGTTTCCTTTATCTAGATGTGTTATGATATCGTCTGTCAGAGTGCAGACAGCATCCTCTGTGGAAAGTTTGGCTCTAAAACCGAATTGACTTGGGGAGATTATTTTATACTTCTCCAGGTAGTTATACAACCGGTGTTTAACAACATGCTCCATATTTTCAGATTTCCAGATTACATATTCGTTATGTAGTCACATAACGAATATGTGGCAAATACCAGCCAACATAACGAATAGCCAAGTTTGGTGCCAGCATAAGTTGGAGTCTATGTATATTGGTGAAGGTTGGCTGGAAGTTGATGCCTCCTGCAATTAGCCCAACTTCTGATAAGCAGAGAGTAAATAAATTTATCCTTTTCTTTGAGACCGCTTGTATAGGACAACCCTCCGTAGATAATGATAGTTTTCAATAAAGTGTTGTAATACAACTTGAATAAAAAGGCACTCCGCAGATCCGTAAGCCGTCGGATTACAGGCTCTGCACCTAGGCACTGATGAGAGCATTTGAGGGGTTACATGTGTCCATGCAGAACTGACCTTGCCATACTTCAAGCTGCGAGTGTGTAGAGAGAGAGAACCGTCAGAGTACAGGCTCTGCACCTCGGCACTGATAAGGTCCCCCTCCTGTAGACCCCTGCGCATCATCTGCTCATCTTCCACGCCCCGGCGACGCTGCACACAACCCACATATTTCTCTCAGCAATAATAAAAATTCCTGCATAATAGAAGGCAGACTCATTGCCGGAGGCAATTTATTCCAGTAAGCATTTATACTGTCATGCTGGTGACTGCATATGCGCCAGTGGGTTTCTCGCCGCTTCACATTCAAAATGCAGTATCCGTACTTTTGCCCTATGCACGTGTCCGCAGTGGCGGGCGGTGGTGTAGAAGCTTGGTAAGCTGTCTGAATTTTAAGTAGGAATGCATAAAAAACACATTTACAAGTTTAGTTAGTCTAATAGAAGATGTTGCACTCAGCACTCAATGGCTTCACCGAACATATCCGGGCCCACTGGCAGTACAAAAGGGTGTGCATCAAGGTCGGGACCACAAGGCGGCGCCGCCAGACTTCTTTGCGCACTACCTTTCGGCCCGCTGCAGGCCCTCGTCAGCTAGTCTGCGATAACTAGAATGCGGAGAATTGTTATTGCTGGTCTTGCCCTCGACAGCCCACTCTCTACCTATCCATATACTGTAGGATGCCTCCAGTAACGTTTTTCAAGCTCTCTCCATGTATGAGCTTAACGTCGATCTTAGCAAGCCTAGATTTTTTAAAAGACTATAGAGTGACTTCGTTGGTAGTACCCTTGCTCCGCCTTCCACAGCAAAGAGCCACCCTTCATCCATTGATCAACTGACACTTGCAACTGAGCAATAGTTGCTTTGTTTTAAAAGTTAAACTCAGAAAAGGCAAAGTGACCGACCAGCTCACCGCCAGGCAAATTAACCGACGACAGCTGCAGCACCGAGTCGAGCCTGGAGTTGGTCTCCACCTTCCACCGGCGCTGCTGCACCTCCAGCACCCGCCCCACGACCACGTCGCCCACGTCCCCCACGTAGCGAGCCTTTAGCGGCCGCACGCACACCAGCTTGTTCACTTTCTCCAGCACGCCCGCCACCGACGACTTGATGCTGTCGCCCTCCGTGTAAGTGCCGTGACCGCTGCGTGCCACAAACACATTCAGATAAACTACATCTTTTACCAGTTCTTTGTACCCGAATCTTTGTACCCGTTAGTCCATTCACCTAGAACTATTTAAAGTCAAACAGAACCTGTTGAGTGATTAGATAAAAAAATACTACAGCGACTACAAAACAATTATACAGGGTGTAATTTAAGATATGGTCATAAATCAAACCAGTGATTCCTTAGGTTATTTGGAGCAAAACGGTAAATGAAATTCTGTTCTAAAAAAATAATTTTCTCCCCATACTGAACTAAATAAAAATATTCCATTCACAAAATCGTCCCTTGTGAATAACCGGTATTCTGGGTAGGTTATTTTCTAGCTTATTTCTAAGAATGTAGTTAGGTACAAGAGTGGTATCAGTGGTTCAATTTGCACATAATTTTTGTACACACATTTGCATTAGGTCGCCCGATCGCCGCGCCGGCGGAGCTGTTAAACGCAGCGGAGCGTCAGATCACACTACCAGCGGCGGTTCGTATTAAGGAGCGCTGGAGCGGTGAACTCCCACATAAAGCAATGCACAAGAAAAAGTAAGTTAATACCTACGCATAACACAAAAAAGTAATACTAGGTAGGTATGTAAACAAACCGATCATTCGTAAATATGAACGATGTACGAGTGGGTCTCGCTCGTCGGGCGGGGCGGGCGCGGTGAGCGGACTAGCGGAGCGCTCGGGAGTAGCTATGAGTAAAATGTCCCATACAAAGTTTGTATGCAGGAAAGAAAGAGAGGTACCTGGGTACGTAAGCGTGAGACAGGGCATTTTCTATGCAAAATATAGTGAATTAGGAGCGGCGCTCCAGCCGAGCCCAGCCGAGGCAGCCGAATCTAGCCGATACCGGAGGCTCGTGCGCATCAAGCGCTACAGCGAATGACTAATGCGCTGCACGCGCGCGCATATTAAAAATAATAGCGAGCGTCTAATGCAGTAGCGATCGCGTGCAGCGCATTAGCTTCTTCTTTATTAAATGGTAAGTCCACTAAATAAAATAAATGTTCTTTAACCTAACTTGCTACAAACAAACAGCCACTGAGAGATATAAATAAATATGTAGGCAGGTATGTACTATCAGAAACACTGACAGCACAAAATAAATAAGTAGTGACAAACAGAGGGAGTGAACTCCCAGCGCTAAGACCCACCAACCGCCACTGGATGTGTACATTTAATCCGTTGATTATATTCAGCTGTATGAAAATAATTCTGAGTTGAGACATTTTGAAAAATTCAAGACGCTATAAATAAGTATTGCAACCGGTGCGCACCGGCAGACTTACACATCAGTGATTAGTCCCCTGTCTGCCAAGAAACTTTCAGCCGTATGCTCCTTGGGGCCGAAATCTTCGTTGCCTCCTAGCCTAATACGCCAACTGGCTCCCACTACGCGACTTTGTTTCGAGATAAATGCCGGCCGGTATATCTGTAGAGAAAAAGTAATAGTGAGGGGATAATTATATATAGGAGCCAATTTATATATTGAACTTAACGAACATAATGGAGGAACTTACAAATCCGACACAAAACATTGCACATTTTCGCTAAGATGAGGAAATTAGATTGCTACAAAAACAATAGGTATTATGCGCATGGTCGTACTGCTTTAAAATATACTTTCATAATTAGCTTAAACGGACAGTTATATTTTTGGATACATTTTAAATGGATTGAAAAAATATAAATTAAAGGACAAACATTATTGTCGACCAGGAGTCTAACTCGGGAATTCTGGCTAAATTAAAAACCAAATGAGAATGAAAATTCCTTAAAAAAGGTTTAAGTAAGCTGCTGGCTTACATACCACCACTCCTCTTTCCTGGAGGGGTGTGGCAGAGACAATTAACCGCCATTTTTTCAATAATAGACTCGCTATTGTTTAATAAAATAAAATTTCCCCGATAATTATTTTCACCAGCTTACAATGATTGCCTAGCTACTATAATAACATGCGTTACGTTTTTGCCCAGCCGTCGTCGCGGGAGGCGGATGTCAGCGCGTTGTGGTGTGGAAGGTGGATGGGGCATTGAGGCGGTGCCGGGGTGAGGGGAAGCGGACGAGTTGGACTCCGGTTCACCTGCCTCTTGGCAATGTTTGACGCTTCGCGGGTGTTTTTGCTGAAATTAAAAGTTCGATAACTCTTGATAGCTACGTGCGCGGAATTTTAAATATCGAGTGCGCGTAATTTGAGTCAAATAATCGGGTAGATAAGGAAATGCAAGTGCGAATTGATCGAAATGACCGGACCTTTAATGTCAACACGAGAAACGGCATTTCTTCGACCAGATGATTTAACAGGAGGGCCATTATTATGTTTGATGACGGTTGTATGGGAGGTTCCGATTATATTTCTAATGATAATTTTTTTAAACCTTAAATCGTTCTGAAAAACCTTCAACTACGCTTCATTTAAATAACTGAACTGTCTACACTTTTACTCACCTGTGAATTCTCTAGGTACATAGTTGAAAAGTATACCGATTGCATAATAAAAAAAAACTATTATACGAATAAAGAATTTTGAAGTTTGAAGTTTGAGATGTCATAAAACTGTATAATGAATTTCTGTACCTGTGAAGTGTTTTCGCGAGAGACGGAAATTACGATAAAGATATTGAAATCAAAGGAATAGCGTGAATGTACTTTGAATAATATCCTAAAAAGCAAGGTGATTAGGTCCCCTGCACGAATCTCTATTCACAGTAGCGTCCTTGATGGCTACAAAATATATGGCAGTGAATCTTGGGTATGACAGAAGCGAAATGAAAGTAGAATAAATGCAGTTGAAATGCAGTTTGTGAGATAAATATGTGGTGTATCTTATATAGATATAGAGACTGTAAATCTTTGAAAGATAAACTGAATAATTAATAAATAATAAATAAGTGAAGAATGCAAATTGAATGAAGACATATCGACAAGGATACAGAAAGTTATGCTTAGATGGTGGGACACATGGAGAGAATGACCAAACAATATATGAAGCAAACGTGGAAGGAAGTGCCGAACGAACGGGGCAGCCTAGGCGAACATACCATGGCCAAATAGGTAACCTTTTACGGAACGTTCAAGTTCGCAGCACCCGTGACCGGCGTGCATGTATGAAGGGATGTATGACGGTGGATGAAGCAAAGGATATATGTCAGAAACGTGTAATATTGCGCTCCATGGCGCTTCCCCGGAGGGGTAGGCTCTCTGCCACAGCTCTCTGCCTACCCCTCCGGGGAAGTGGCGTGATGGTATGCACGTAAATATGTAACAGTAATATCTTTACTTTTTTGTACCCCTCCCAGTTTTTCCAGTAGCTCACCCCATTTTTAAAGGCACTTCACGGTTTTAGGTAGGTACATAAATAATTATCCGAACATTATTTAAATGTTCGATTTCTTAGTCATTTCTACTTTTTATAAAAGGGAACGTCTGTCAGTTCAGCATGTAAGAAAGAACGTATGTTCGACTTTGGTGCAGTTTGCAACAATGTAAAGAGTAGTTCTTGAGGCCCACTATAGGGTTATTAATACTATCACGCTAAATAGGGCTGAGCAGTATTGATGAGATTACTGTATAGACTGAATTTGTGTCGAATGTTATTAACAGATGGCGCTTGGGCTGAGTTCGAGAGGTGGAAGGGAAGGGTGATTTTCGGCAGGCGAAGTCGCTTGAAAAAAAGCTGGTATGTAATATAATCTGGTTTTGAGCATTGCAAAGATATTGTTAGTCCATTCACTTGAAGTTTCTTGTCTTACTATATTGCCCTTACTAACTTCGTGATTAAGAATTCAGCATTTAAATTATATATAATCAAGTACGTAGGTTAGTATGTAAACTGACATTACATGCAAATTATATTTTTATATAAAATAACATTCGGGCAGAGTGTGTCCGATTTTGTCTATTGTATGTCTCCACTGAATCCTAAAAAGACAACTCCCTGGATGGCGGCAGAGAGACTGGTGCAATTCCTTTGTCAAAAAACTTGCTGGAATTAAACGTCGATGGTAATGCGTATTAAGATGATAATTTATGTTCGCGAGGAAGGTGCAATTTCATGCTAGCTATACAAGGCGTATGGAGTTTATCTTGTTTTTTGCCACTCGCGCTTAGTCGGCAAAATATCATAAATGACGTGAGACGTCAACCGTCTCGACACCCCGCAGTCGGCGAACGTTCAAACGCTTCTTCCGACTCTTTATGAATATTTAAAGACACTTGAATGGAAAATTTATACTCTATACTAAAATTCCCACATAAAATTTTCAACGTTATTGTTCTGAAGTCTTTTTCTTTAGTGAATTTATTATATTAGATAAAAACCGGAATATCATTAATCAGTGGGCGCATAAAGAAGACCGCGTTGCTGTGTAACGCATTTTTTTATGATTCAATTACATAGTTAATTATTTCGTAAATAGTTAAGATTTATGTTTTCAGTAATTTTATTATTATTTACTCACTCTTGCTTACACGTTTTGCTAAAATATCATAATAGACTATATCACTGTTTTTTTTTATATGTGGAAATAACTTGTCTTACGTAACTTAAACTTTGATTGTAAATAGCTTTGTAATTTCTTAGTATTTTTCGACCATTCAATACTTTTTATTTTTGTAAAAACACACTTCCAACGTGATCTACTTACTCATGATCATTAATAAATTTGTGTGGAATAGTCTATTGCAATTGTATTCTTGTATGATCAAAAACCACATCATTGATTGACCACAACTGAAGCATGATTCGCATAAGCCAAGGCTACTCCTAGTCCTACTCTCGCTTGAACAGCACCAGATTTATTAAAAAACCTACTCGACCAGCGTCTCTGAATAATAAACCACGCGATTGAGATCTAAAACAAGCTGATGTGGAAAATAAGACAAATATGGCAGCGCACATGAGCGGAATCTGAAATCGAGCCTTGCGAACTGTGTCTTGTGGAAACAGTCAGCTGAACCAGTTTTGGGTTTTCAACCAGGTTATAAATAACTATTACAAAACGAGTGTAATATTAACATTCGTACGTTTGTCTCTAGGCAAACTACATAGCTGGGTGTATAAAGAATATAATGTAACTCGTTTCTAACCTTGGCATCAGTGACTGGGATTAAACCATTGCCACTATATTTGCATATTCTATAGAAACAACTTTTTAAATTATAACTATTGCAAATTCCTATTTTACAAGCTTGCAGGAATCATAGCGCAAATAAGATTAACTTAGATTTACAAGAATAGGTTGACATTTACATAATTGTAGTAATATTAATCCCTATGTCTTCATAAATTGAGATCCTTTGTCAACACATAAAAATGGTATTTTTTCGGTAATTTAAAAAGTATTGTACATCAAAATTGTGTGGGTGTTTGCAGTTGCCCTGATTGTTACTAACATTATGGATCACTCGATTTTTTTGATAACCGAGTTAAATAATACCTATAATCATGAAAACAGTTTGGAAAGATGTTGATTGAAAAAAAACTACTGATTTCACAATTATGCAAAGTGGAGCATTGGAAATGTAATTACATTTCCTACGTGCCATCCAAGTCACATGGTGCAGTCACTCAAATTACAAACCGCTGTCCTCGTAGAGGTAGATATAATTTAAATCATGTTATTAAATTTAACTGTCACAGTACGCGCGAGCTTAGCGATAAGGAAAATTGATCCATCGATCCCCCGTTCCATCGGTTAAACGGTCCATCCGTCCATCGATCTATTCATCCAACGATCCTTCTTTTCAAACGTCCATCCATCCATTCATCCTTCCTCTATTAATGTCTCCATCTGGCCCACTAGGTCCACACCTCAATCTTCTTCTGTGCCTCTAATGTGCCATACTATACAAAATAAAACTAAACACAAATTAAAAATGAACATGCAAATAATATAATTCATTAAAATCTTCTGCAGTCGCTGCACTCGACAAGTGCCAAATACGCTCAAAGCGTTTCCCGTACGAAGAACGCCATGGCGCAGCGGTCGTCAGATGTATAGGTACATCAGAAAGTTTAATAGTTTTTTTGAACGTTTTTGTAACTGCATTATAGGAAAAAAATCCATAGAAATACATGTGACAGGTTTCTCTTGTATGCACTTACCTAATATTGACGAAGAACAGTAACGTAACTAGAGTAAAGATAGTTCCAGTATAGTGTGCTCCAGTAAAACAACCGTCCTACTATTTAGTTCCATACAAGTTTAGTTTAAATAATATCCATGCAAATTCCAAATTTCCATAAACCAATCGCTGCGATGCAATTTTCTCTTTTATGCAGTGAAGGCAAAGAAATTGTAGATAGAACATTTTGAAATATTTTTAATTATCATTGCTCGCCCGGGCGAAGTCCTACAACTTTTTTTTCCAGGCAAGGATTGTTGGTCTCGGTGGAAAAGATAATTATTTTTTCAAGATTCTAGGACTTCCAGTTCTTGAGAAAAACGTAATATTGCATTTATCCTTAAATTTACCCCCTAAGAAATGCACGACACAAAAACATTTCAAATGTTAAAATTTCTTAAGTAACCAAACGTTTCATAGATATCCATTGTTTAAGTTTCAGCTCAGGCTTGAGCTGCCAGTGAATTAAGCAACATTGCCACCAGGGCGACTAAACTCCATGATCAGTTAAATTTTCATCGAGAACTATGAACTGTGTACTGTCGTTGCTAAAGTCTAAAATTTTGAATCAGACACGCCGGGACCAACCCGTTCTCCGAAAAATCTTCGAAAAGGCTAGACGGCTAGAAGGCTAAGCCAGGACAAAAAAAAATGGAAAAAATCTAAAGGTCCTGTGTCTCTCAGTCCGTGCATATAGCATACGTTCACACTTCTTCACACGAACTTTTAATGAAATATGGATATTTCCTGGCGTGCTCATCGTATAGATTTCCCAATTTATTAGAAAAGTTTTTCAACAGTTCGAAACCAGAAGTGCTCGGTATGGTACTCCACAAAATGTATGTGTGATTTATTTGAGACTGTGTTTTCGAAAATATAAAACATTCATATATAATTATACAAAATATTTATTTTTTTATACAAAATACAGGAGTGGAAACTATTCCACCAATTTGTTTTTTATTTTATGTGGAAATAACTCTTTATAACTTAGGTAAGTTCTTGTACACGTGTTGTTGTTATACGATAAGAATTCACGAAGTTAGAGCAAGCGAAGCAATTCATAGCGCTGGAATAAACGACAGGTTCTGGCGACCACGCCACGGTGCGTACATCGGGTGTGGCGCCACCCCCTTTTGCAAGTGACTTTGATTGTAAACATCTTTGTAAGTTCCTCGAATTTTTCAACGATTCAAAAAGTTATATTTAAGTAAAAATAATTAAAAAGTAGTCTGCTAACTCATGAACATAAATAAATTGGAGTGGAGTAAACAAGTCTATTGCATATAGGCAAATTTATATAAATATTAAATTTATATAGGCAATATTAGGCAAATCATGAAAAAAATTCGTCTTCGCATATTACGTTGTGGATTTAATTTTTTTTTATTCAATTTGTTACTTTGAATCATAAGGAAACGCACTTTAAGTGTCGTACATTTCGTGTCACATATCGCTACATTGTCTCTGCTTTTTTTTAATTTTTTTTTTGTTTATTGAAACTGACATGGTTTAGCTACATCACCTACAACACAGACGTATCCCTACAACGTCTAGTGTGAGACCATAACACCGGGTGAACTAGGTGCCATGTCAGTGCTTCCCCCTTTGATTGTGCCCTGCTTGTCACTCCGGGGAAGTGGTTTGATGGTATGTATGTAATATATGAAAGTACTGTCACGGAGCAAGAAATTTAGACATCTATATAGAAAAGTTCAGAATAATATCCTAAGAAGACATGAAATAGCGGACATAAAATATAATATGTTGTACGACTAAGATTTTTTGTCTCATTACAATACGGCCAAAGTCGCATAAAATTGATAGATGTGATTGCCCTGAACAAAAAAAAATCAACATTTTTCGCTAATCTTCAGACCTGACAGCATTTTGAAAAAATCGGACAATTGCGACCCGGACTCGCACACGAAGGGTTCCGTGACGTTAATAAAATACGTTTCTTGTATGGAGACCCCCTACCATTCCCTGACTGAATTTTAAACTTGTTTTATACGCATTAAGCCAAAATTAGTCATTTGTGTATATTGTCATTATGAAGATCAAGCAAAAAAAAAACGCCTCAAAAACGCGTTTCTTATATGGGGACCACCTTTCATTAATAACTTTGTTTTATATGTATTATTTATTGTTTTAGAAGCTGTTACAGTTCATAGTCTGTGAAAATTAGGCGTTTATATAATAATATAATAATAATAATTCTTTATTTCAGACTCGTAGATCCATACACACATATAATGATACAAACAAGACAAAGGCAATGACACAGAATAAAAAAGATAGATATACATTGTTTAAAATTAAGAA
>WYDE02245228.1:0-14117 GCA_009867175.2 Adela reaumurella
TACCTTATGGGGAAAGGGAAGGGAGGGGGTTGCAACCACTTGGTTTCTTTCTTTCTTTTCTTTTGCAGCCATTTTATTCGCCCCACTGCTGGGTACAGGCCTCTCTCATTTAAAGGAATGAGAGGATTTAGTCATACACTTCCACGGTGACCAACCAGGTTGGAAGTGGGTTTCCTCACGATGTTTTCCTTCACTGGAGGGTCAGCAGCCATTTTAGCACAAATTCTGAAGTAATAAATCTTGTGCTCCCAGTGGGGTTCGAACCCGCACCTCACGCTTAAGAGGCGTGCTCTCGCCCGCTCGGCTAATGTGATCTCATGGTTGCCACCTCTTAAATTCAGATTCAATGGAGGAGCTGCAACCTCTTAGAGCCTCTTGGCTAATTGGGGTTTAAAGTCTATGACAAGGACCTCTTTATCATAGACTTGCACGGTCGTGAACCAGCTTGGAAGTGGATTTCCTGACGGTGTTTTCCTTCACCGCGGTGCCAGCACTGCCAGCACAAATGCAGCAAAAATAAAAAAGAAATACATTTCGCTCTCAGGAGGTTAGAACCCGGGCGCCCTGCATGGGAGGCGAGATCTCGCCCGCTAGGTAAATTTGACACCTGTCAGTTTGTACTAACGAGCATTGACAGTTGACTATCCTTCCTTGTGAGTAAGTACTTATACTTAGGTGCATAGTTGGGTGCAAACCGTGCAATTCAATTTATTCACAGCTCGTATGTAATTCCCATGCATTTTCTAGAACGAATTTTGCATTTCATTCATTATGCGGCTCGGTTTATGACCTAGGCATTATCGTGTCTGGACGACTAGGCGCCATATTACAAATTCATACATTCATAATCACGTCTGACGCCTGCTGTCTCCCACAGGGGTCACATTACGAAACGTGTCGTTTTACTCTCGTGGTCACGTCACCTTCAGAGGAGAGCAGTCATGTGAGCAGAGCAACCAGAAGACCGGTTACGAGTTCATAAACTCATAGATTATTGTACTTAGCAGAAGGCGGACTTATTGCCGAAGGCAATCTCTTACAGTCAATCTTTATACACTACAACACATTCGTATTGTTAAAGTATAGGTTCCCTTACGGTGTTTTCCTTCGCCGGGGTGCATGTAATTTTATATACAAATTTTAAATAAAATTTTGTATGGAGAGGAATAGTTCGCGACGTGACCGCCTGTGGATACAAAACCCGTGCCTAGAAGGCTTACGCTATCTACCACAGCCGACTGTCATTTCTCCGACCGAAGAAATTGCATCATAGGACCATAAAGACGGTGCTGTAGCGCTCTCATTCTCGCTTGCCTCCAATGGCAAAAATAAGCACGATACTCGAATGTCGCGGCAGCCACCGGATGAAGTTCGTGTGTCTCGCTCAATCTGGTCATCGGGAAAGCGATAGCAACCTCGCAGTGGTCCTATCACGTGACAACACGGCTTTCTTTGAAATGACAGTCGGCTTTGTATATACGCGTGTAACTGTTAATAAGACCACTGTTCACACACTCGACGTCAAGTATATGCGTGGGCGGGACAGTAGAGCGGCATCGCGGCATGAGAATGACAGGGCCGCTTGTCCCGCGCGCTCTACTGTCCCGCACGCATGGATTTACTTGTCGGCGAGTGTAAATGAATTTGCTCTCCTCTCGCGGTCACTTTCGCAGTAAAAACGACGAGTTTCCCAATGTGACCACGGAGGGGTGGACAGACGTGACGGAACGTGACCATTATAGAAAGAAAGTAAATACGTCGACGTGGATCACATATATTATATCATCAACGGATCAGAAGCGCAGTGCATCAACGAGTCTGGCGGCGCCGCCCGGTGGTCCTTACCTAGATGGACACCATCCTCTACTGCCAAATAGGCCCGAATATGTTCCGTGAAGCCATTTCAAGCTTAGCTCAACACCTTCCATTTTAGGGGACGCAATCAACTTATGCAGTTGACCCATCCAGTGTATTACGTAGTAAATACACACATATTTTTCTCATTCCATTGCTGGGCACAGACCTCTAGAATTAATATGATACTAGATTTGCCGACGCCCCTTTAGTGACGCCACCGCATGCACTGTAATGCCAAAAACGCCCCTTTTTACACCGCTGTTGCTGAGATTTTCACTCACTAATTCTAGTTTGAAAAAAAATATCAATATTGTACACAGTAATGCAGCTCCTATAAAGGCGAGGGATAACCAACACGACTCGCCAGTTTAAAAAGGGAAAGTCGTTTATGGGAAAATTATGTATGCGGTAGAGGTGTGTCAGGATCGTGGCACGTGGAGATCCGTTGTCTCTGCCTACCCCACTGGGAAACAGGCGTGACGCTATGTATGTATTTATTAAAATGTATCGTCCCATGCATGGCATATCTATGTAGAACAGTATTAAGATTAAGTGGCAATAAATTAACAATGCAATTGTACTTGCGCGTGCGCCGCGCCGCCCCGCCGCCGTGAAGTATTCCATACACTTACGTCTGTGTATTTGTTTGACGTTGTACCTATGCCGACGTAACGCGAACATACTAATCGGAAAACTTCTCGTAAATTGGTGTGCCTCCCATCGTCAGTCAGTGCAAATTATAATTAGATACCTATTCTTTTGTATTGTATGTAGGTATTCTTTATTTGTATTACACTGTTATTATCCCACGTGGTACAAGCGCCTCATACAGTTACCTAGTCACAGCATGACGAAGTTCCAGAAAAGTCTTAAATACATACATATCACTCACGCTGAATCCCGACAATCGGGGTAAGCAGAACAATCGGTGTTGGTCCTTCGGTATCGGTCCTTATCCCTTAGTCGCCTTTTACGACATGCATGGGAAGATTGCAGTTGGTGGGGTCATTATTTTAAGTACTGGCCCCACACGGTACAGCCCCTTTAACATATTTTATTTCATACATTATTATATATATTATATGTATTAAAAATACAGTTACACTTTCGTGTAAACTTTAATCCCAATTTTGATTCGTCTATGTCAGCTCAAAAACGTACACCCAACGGTTTAGGTGCTACGATCGAACAGGGAAGCTACGCTACGCCACGCCGTAGCACCTTTTGTAATTGATTTCGTAGCGGTGCTACGGTGGGCGGTGCGACACTTTCTCTAGACATTTTCCGCCCGCCTCTCGGTCACAGGGCTGTGCGTAGCAGCATAGCATTGAAGTATAGTATGGTTGTTGCACTACGACACGAATACTCCGAATGGATGCAATGTATGGCCATAAAGTTAGCGAGGCACCCATCGCCAATCAAATTATAATTAGGTGGATAATTTGTTGCTAATTAGTTACGGCAATTTTTATTTTGTTGCTCTTCGTTTTCTTTGTTTTTTAGGGTCGCTAACTTTAAAAAATTCAAAATCACATAAAACAAAAGGTGCTACGGCGCGGCGTAGCGTCCCGGTTCGATCGTAGCACCTAAACCGTTGGGTGTAAGTTTTTCAGCTGACATAGACGAATCAAAATTGGGATTATAGTTTACACAAAAGTGTAACTGTATTTTTAATACATATATCCAACTGCAATCTACCCATGCATGTCGTAAAAGGCAACTAAGGGATAAGGACAAGATGCCGTGCTAAAGGGCGCCAGGCTCGCCACCTCTCACCTTGAAACGGTAGGTCTACCCATTCATGCAGTAGGTGGGCCTTCGCGCCTTACATGCTGCTTGATATCTTGTCCGAATAACTTGCGAAATGTGCACTTTGGATGCTGTAATTTACCGGAGTTCTTGCAGTACAACACCGATTTCTCTGATTACCCCGATTGTCGGGATTTAAGAGTGAGTGATATGTATTTACACATGCATACATACCCTTACCTTACTTCTACTACTACCCCTACTTCTACTCCTACTACTACGTCATGCTAGACACCTGTGTGGCTCGGCGCCATGTGTCGCGCTCTAAATAAAAAAAATCTATATGATTCTTAGTAATTATTATATTATACCTATATATTATTCTTTCTTCTTCGCCCCGAAGAGAAGCAGTAAACTAATAAAAAATAAACTAAAACCCGACTACACAAAATGCATGTTTGAATGAGAAGAAACAATTTGGAGCAACAGGCGTAGACCCAAACACATAACCCTCCTCCTTCGTAGACGGGTGAATAGCGATTGTAGGCGTAGCGCAGAGGGTGGCTGGCCTTCCATCTTCGACTGAATTTAAACATATGCTCCACCCACTTTAACAAGATATGCCTGTCAGCCTGGTGAAGGAAAAATCACGAGGATTACTGTTATGTCTTGGTCGAAGGTGTTTACAAATATGCAATTGCTTATTTTGAACTCGACTAGGGTCCAAAACCAGAGCACAGCATTTATTACTTTAGAATTTGTGCTAAAATGGCTGCTGACACTCCGGTGAAGGAAAACATCGTAAGGAAACCCACATCCAAGCCGGTTGGTCACCGTGGAAGTGTATGACTAAAATCCTCTCATATCATGTAAATGAGAGAGGCCTGTACCCAGCAGTGGGGCGAATAAAATGGCTGCAAAAGAAGAAGGGTCCAAAAACGTTTGGTGTCTGTTTGTCTGCACAACTCCTCCTAAACGGATCGGCCGATCGGGCTGAAATATATTCATTCTATGCGTCAATAGCTCGCCAAACACCAATTTTCAACTTCCTAGAAGAACTGGCAAAAAACTTCTCTGAAATATTGTCAACGACCTTTGCGATTAACGCGAAGCCTGTTACAAGACTGGCGTACATCTACCTTGTGATTATGTATGATATAGTGAGGTGTTGTTTGTGGTGTGCAGGGGCTCTTGCGTACGCCGAGCTGGGTACGATGAACACGTCGTCGGGCGCCGAGTACGCCTACTTCATGGACGCCTTCGGCGCGCCACCGGCTTTCCTATTCTCCTGGGTATGTAGTTCATGTCTATAACTAGTACAGCATCAATAGAAAGTATTCAACTCCGCTTTCTTTGGCTTCACCGAACATATCCGGGCCCATTGGCACGAGAGTCTAGACGATGTCTATCGAGGTCGGGACCACCGGGCGGCCGCACCAGTCTCCACTATGCACTACGTTTCGGCTCGCTGCCATCCCTCGTCAGCATGTCTGCGATAACTAGTACGTGGAGAATTATTATTACTGGTCAACCGACCACCGCCCTCTCTCACCTATCCAAATACTGTAGGATGCCTCCAGTGACGCTTTTGAAGCTTTCTCCATGTATGAGGGCAATCTTGGTAAACCTAGATTCTTGAAAATACTATAGGATTCACTTCGCTGCTAGTCCCCTTGCTCCGACTTCCACAGCGAAGAGATCAGTCTTGAACTTGTTAACTTTGAAGTTGTGTTCTTTCGGAATGTTAGTTTCCCATGGAACTGTAAGTTCAACAAGGACTATATGTTTAGTCGCCTTTGAGAATAAGAGTGTATCCGGTCTGTAAGCTGTCACACAGATTTCTGAAGGCATTTGGTAACTAATGCTTCTCACATGTCGATCCATCAAAAATTGCCAGTCCTTTGCTGCACCCGAAATTTAGGAAGGATTTTTGTCCTATCCTTGGGCAGCTTAGTGATTCCCGGCTTCACAAATTTGATGCTCTGCCAAACCACTACTAGTTTTTCCCTTCCTAGTCCGCGCAATGGATAGGCTGATTGATGGCCTCTCTCATGATTTGGAGGACTTTACCATGACGGTACGAATGTTGGCCTCTCTAAAGTAGTATTTTGCATTCACATAAGTATCAAGTGTTTGGCAGTGCCTACAAACTCCTCACAAGATGGGCGTACACTATTTGTAGATTTTAGATAAATTACAATGCACCCGTTTAAAGGAAAACACCGTGAAGAAACCTGCACAACCCAATGTGTGTTTTAGTGTATAAAAGGTTGACTGGAAGATATTGCCTCTGTCAATAAGTCCACCTTCTACTAATCATAATTTTATAGTTTATTTTAATTAAATTTCTTGACGACTTTCAGGTTTCGACACTGGTACTGAAGCCGTCGCAGGTGGCGATAATATGCCTCAGCTTCGCCAAGTACGCGGTCGAACCGTTCGTATCAGAGTGCGAGCCGCCGGAGGTGTTAGTCAAAATGATGGCGATTCTGTGCATAGGTTAGTACCTAGACCTTCGATTACTCTCCATCCGACTATACGAAAATATATCAAGAGTGGCAAAGATAGCGGCTTAATATCCGATATAATAAAGATGGCGTTCCGAACTTTCTACGGGTACGTATCAAGTAAACTAGTTAATTAAGGCACAATAAAAACATTAGGCTATCTACATAACTGACAATTGTTTTTCTGTTTATTATTTTATTTTAAAGCGTTTAAATACAAATTTCAAATGCCATCTTTATGGGATTGGGTTATAACATTGTGGACATTGGCGAGCTACACATGGAACACTAATTGAAGTACAGTGAAGTTCTAATGAGTGACGACCTACCTATAATGTTAAAGCGAGCAGTATGAACGTACCATGTTCAGCTCGCTAACGTACGCAGTTAAGCCGATTATGTAGGTAGGTAAGGTCTAGTTCTCGATAGATCGAAAATCTCTTCAAGGTACGTAAGTATTCGTATTCAGGCAACACGATTTTAGTTAGCCCGAAGGAATTAAGTAATTTTCATGTAACTTCATACGAGTAAAATTTAAACTGATAAATTCGTGATATAGTTTAATTCTGAGGCATGGATTTAAGTTTTCTTTGGCTATTTAACACCAAATAATTGTTTTGATTTTTCAACGACAACGAAAACAAATATGAACTTTAGCGGATCACCATCTCAGAGTTAAACTGTGTTAATTATTATTTAATTAATAATATAAAGATGATTTTTATTAATGCCTAAATGTTGAAGAGATATAATTAAATAGTCTACATGTAGGTTTGCTTTTGTCGAAGTTTATTTTGTGAATTCGCTTGAGTTTTGGCCTCGCGGTCATTCCATAACATACATTTCTTTGCAGTTTCAATGAGGAGCCGCCACCGCGGTGATTCATTGTACGAGTTTAACTATTACAGAATTGATTTTGCAAATCTACGACACAAGGTATATTAGTTGTTTACCTCAAGTCACAGTTTGCAGTTGTCTATCTCTCTCCCTCTCTCCCGTACTCACGTCTCGTACGTTTCTCGGTTCCATCCGACGCACTCAAGACTTTCTTCTTTGCTCAAATTTTGCCGGTTCTTAGAACGATCTAGTTCCCCTTTGCATTGTTAAATACACTTGTAACTGCTAAGTCACTAGGTCAACTATATGTATTTGCAAATTTGCTCTTACGAATTTTGCCCGATTAATTTAAATTTCCATTCAAGTGGCTTGCTGTATGTTTCGGTGTCGTTGTGGCAATGAAGACGCTCATCCTTTCGTGTGTTTTATTTCAGTGTTGATATTAGCAGTGAACTGCTACAGTGTGAACCTGGCTACCAAAGTACAAAATATCTTCACGGCCGCCAAGTTGGTGGCGGTCGCCATCATAGTGTGCGGAGGCGCCTACAAACTTATACAAGGTAACCGACCCACTACTCTCATAAGTTTTTCTTCTTTTCGATGCAGGATTCTCTCATACGACGATATCTGGAATAATAATGTTTAGGTAACTATATTAATACTCTTAGCGAATTTTTAATAATCTGATGGTGTGTTTACACGGCGGCAAGTGTGTTTCTCCGTTTTGAGATGCGGGGTTATTCTCCTCCGAAGCGGAGCGGAATGTTTTCGAATTTCAGTTACCTCTCTGTCTAATCGATCCTGCGCAAGTGGGTAAACACTTCGTAATTCGGCATCTTTCCATGTCACTTCGGGGTAGAATACTGACACAGATTGCTCGTTGTTAAGAAGGCAGCAGCTACGCCGGTAGGCAGCGACTCACAAACAGCTGACAGCTAGCCTCGCCGTTATGAAAGACGCAACGACTGCACCCATATGCAGCGACTCACTAATAGCTAGCCTCGTCGTTGTCAATGACGCTACGCCTGTACGCAGCAACTCACTGACCACTGACAGCTAGTCTCACCGTTGTCGAGGAGGCAGCCGCTACGCCCGTACACAATGACTCACTGACAGCTAGCCTCTCCGTTGTCAAAGATGCTATGCCCATATGCAGTAACTCACCAACAGATAACCGCTAGCCTCGTCATTGTCAAAGAGGCAGCCACTGCGCCCGTATGCAGCGACTCAATAACTGCTGACAGCTAGCCTCGTCGTTGTCAAGGAGGCAGCTGCTACGGCCGTACGCAGCGACTCACTAACAGCTGACAGCTAGCCTCGACGTTGTCAAGGAAGCAGCCGCTACGCCCGTATGCAGCGGTGACTAAAAGCTGAGAGCTAGCGTCATCATTGTCAAGGAGGCAGTCGCTACGCCCGTATGCAGCGACTCCCTAACAACTAACAGGTAGCCTCGTCGCTGTTAAGAAGGCAGCCGATACGCCTGTACGCAGCGACTCAATGACAGCTGACGGCTAGCTTGTCCATTGTCAAGAAGGCAGCCGCTACGCCCGTACGCAGCGACTCACTGACACCTGACAGCTAGCTTCACCGTTGCAGTAGATTGCTGACTCGGTATTAAACCAGTGGATAAATTTCATCAGTTGGACTAATAGCAGCTACAAAACACTGTATCTAGAATCGTCCGAGTAGCTATCAAAATAATAAGCACAGCAATTTCACTGAAGAGGACTCTTCTAAAGTTTGTGCAATTCGGAACATGGTATTTCAGTCGCTTAGGAAGCTCGAGCATGACGATAATATCGGCGACGATATCGTCAGCTCATGCTGCCGCCAATATAGCTCAAATCCCGTGAAAACCCATAAGTTTTTCCAATATTCACGAACTGGAATGTCGTAATCATAATCGTAATCATAGTTAACGTGGGAATGAACTTACTTTACTGAACTCGATGAGAAACTTCTTCATTGCGACGGACTGCCTGATGCACCTGATTAAGAAGAGTGCAACTCTTAGACAAAGAGACTCAAAAACCATGGAGTTTGGGCGTACTTCCCTAAACGAACAACAATCTTCGACAAAGATTATAAGGCTGAATTGAGTTTGGGCGTACTTCCCTAAACGAACAACAATCTTCGACAAAGGATTATCAGTCTGAAAAGATGGCCAAATTATTTAAATTTGTAATTAAGTAATTGTTCCTTGATTCTGAATTATTATTAATTTCGTTTTGAAACTAAGGGGACTGGTTGCTTGTATAGGCTTACTTGAAATTGTATAGCATTCAAATGTAATAAGTAATAACGCACCTTTATGGATGTCTTATTTCGTTCACTTAATACGTGTTTCTGACTGAATTACACGTGAATTTAGTTCACTTGATAACGCGTGTGTTTCCGCACGGTGCAGGTAATACGCGTCATTTACAGCAACCCAATTTCGCCGGCAGCAAGATGACGTTCGGCAACATCGCCTCCGCCTTCTATACCGGTCTCTGGGCTTACGACGGCTGGAATAACCTCAACTACGTCACGGAAGAAATCAAGAACCCATCCAGGTTTGTATTCGCTTCCCTACGTACAAGATTCTAAAATGCCCTCGACCAAGATGCGAACGGAATCCGTTATAGCAGCGAGCAGTGCGGGGAGGAAAATATAAATGCATAGTGGCTAGACACACAAGCATGGCATTGACATCTCAACCGTTTCTTACACTCCGTTCCTCATCGCACCATAGCCACACTATTTAAAATTAAATAACCCTTCCTTTTGCTTCGCTGTAGTCGGGTAAAAATGATCGCGTTAGGGCTGAATCTGTGTTTTACCAAACAAATATCTGAGGTGAATGTGGAACGAAGGTTTGAACCTAACATACAATGACAAAATAGGTAGCCATTACGGAAGGGGCAAGTACGCAGCACACGTAACCGACGTGCATGAAGTGATGTACGACAGTGGATGAAGCAAATGATGTATGTCAGGAACGTGTCAAATGGCGCTCAATTTTACTGCTTATCCCTCCGGGGAAGAGGTGTGATGGTATGTAAGTATGTATGCCCTAAAACCACACAGTATTCTAAGAACACGCCGAGAGATAATAATAAAGAGATGTTAATTAAACGTTACAGGAATCTACCGCTCTCGATCGTGATCGGCATACCATTGGTGACGCTGTGCTACGCTCTGGTGAACGTGTCCTACCTCGCCGCCATGTCCGTCAGCGAGATGATAGACTCCGAGGCGGTAGCCGTCACCTTCGGCAACAGACTGCTGGGCCCGCTGGCCTGGCTCATGCCGCTCTCCGTCGCCATATCCACATTCGGATCAGCTAACGGCACGTTGTTCGTCGCTGGAAGGTGAGTGCTGTGTGTTTTGGATTTGTCCTTCTCTTGATTTGTCGTCTTTCTTCTTGTTTTGATCGGCGATGTCCGCTACTTAGTTGGAATCTATGTGCAT
Organism: Adela reaumurella; assembly: GCA_009867175.2. Lineage (NCBI taxonomy): Eukaryota > Metazoa > Arthropoda > Insecta > Lepidoptera > Adelidae > Adela > Adela reaumurella. The sequence continues at coordinate 10,404 of WYDE02245228.1, forward strand.
CGCACCTGGCCGCTAACCCAGCCAGCCCACCTCCTTCCAGAAGTCCTGCATAGCGGAGACATCTCTGCAACCCTCTTGGAGCGTCCTCCCCGCCTTTTTGTGGATGAATTCCCGCTAGTTTGCCACCCTAACGCACCGCAGTAGAACATCAGCAGATTCATCCGCCTCCGTGCAACTTCTGCACAGAGGACTGCTGATTATACATAATGAAAAGGTGCTTATTTAGTGGAAAGTGCCCAATTAAGGTTCCCAGCACCAATCTAATTCTACCTCTGTTTATCTGTATATCTCCTTTGTTTCCTGTTTATGAGCGGGACTGCCTTCCTTGCTTGTCTGCGTTCAGTTGTACGAGCTCATTGGAGACAATGCTTTTCTTTTGTGCTGGGTCTCAGCTGATGTCTCAGACGAAGCTGATGTACAAGTGGCGAGGAGCTATTGTTTCCAGTCCTTGCACCTGCCAACTGGCTTCTATCCTCACTAGTTCATCTGCCTCATCGTTACCTAGACACCTGCTGCACCTTTTACCCATTGTAGGGTGACTGTTTATGAACAGATATTACGTCAAGCGCTTGATGGCACTCCACAATGAGACCTGATTTGATGTTGTGGCCATTCAGTTGTTCCAGACTGTCTGTCAGGATACGAGTATCATACTGTCTTACTTCTTTAGATGCTATGATGTAAGCTGCCTGTATTATTACAGTTCAATCTGCTTGGAACACGCTATTATATTTACCTACTAGTTTTGCAGACCTGATGTTCAAGTCCATGGAGAAGGAATAATTTCCTTGTCAGCAGATGTGTTGTCTATGAGTAGAGCTGATTATGAATGTGTGTATGCAGGTTGTGTTTTGCGGCTAGTCGCGAGGGTCACCTGCTGGACATACTGTCGTACGTGCACGTGCGTAGGTTCACGCCCGCGCCGGGGCTCATCTTTCACGTGAGTCAAATTATGTTATTTATTCACTTTCAACTAACACTGTGGCGTTATGTGACAGTATACAGAAATTAACTAACATTAATATGAAGGGGAATATGGTTGTATTTATCTAGATTTATCAGACGTACTGATGTCCTGATCATCCACGGTGTGTCCTGGTTTGGGGAAGCGGAATACTCTGAAATGGTAACATCGATGTGTCATTCGATGAAGCAGCTTTTTCCGGGATGGTTCTAGGGCTGAGGAACATGCTCAATCAAATCTTACCCACCGATGGGCAGTGACATAGCCGCCTGTACTGTAAAGAGTGGGGAGATAGCAATACGGCCATCTCTTTCTTCTTACAGTACAGGCAGCAATGGCAGTGATGTCGAATTTAATATTTTCCATAAACAAAATGCTTACATGTATTAGTTTTATGGAAATCAACACTGGAGGCTACACCCTGCACGATGTAAACTTGTGACGACCTGTCCTAGTGATCTTGAAGGATCACGGTGCCATGTCAGACTTCTCTGGGATGTGTCCGGCTAAACTGGACGAGAAATTTGACCTATTTTTACATAGTCGTTATTAGACGTCCAAATTAAATTTTTCCCTGTGGTGTTTATCATCACCAAAGTGACGGGTACAAAACTGTACAGACATGGACAGTTTTGGACAGGATGGAAGGCACGTATTTGGGGGTTGGGGGGATTGGGAAAGGAAGGGTCGGCGGGGTAGAAGGAAAGGAGATGGATGCTTCACGCTTTAAAATGCCCTGCGTTTTGTTTAGGTAATTTCGGGCGCCACTTTCACCAAAACTGCAGAATATACCTAGTGCAATGCAGTAAAAAGAGCATGGCTAAAATTACAAAACCGCGCGATAGTCGCTGTCACGTTACCGTGTGAGGAGAGCACTCTGGTCACTCACACACAACTCTTATATCAATGAGAGAGGCTGAGAGAAACTGTAAAAAAAGAAGTGGAAAGTACGATTGCGATCGTTACTTACACCTGTCCCACCCCACTAGGCTGTTTATTTTTTATTCTTTCTTATGATAGTATACTTCACTTGAATTTGTCATATTTTGTTTTTGCAATTTTGCCTGGTGTGCCATTCGCTATCACCGGACCTTTGTCAGGAACAGTAGAGGTAGCTGTGCACTAATTTCGATGAGATTGGATCGGAAAGGCCATGTACATGCCTGTCCTCACATAATATTCGAAATGGGCCAAAAACATTGAAATTGAGCCACCAACATTTGCAGCCCGTGCAGGGCTGTCCCAAGTGAAAATTTTCCCATTTGCCTACATCCATAATAATTGTTTGACAGTCTCTGATCGGAGTGGCGATGGTGCTGTACGGGACTATCGACTCGCTCATCGACTTCTTCAGCTTCACCGCGTGGATCTTCTACGGCGGCGCCATGGTGGCGCTCATTGTCATGAGAAAGACCAAGCCCCACGCGCGCAGGCCCTACAAGGTAATACCGCTTCTGGACAGGGAGGCTGACAAAGGTTGTGCTTTCCTTTTACTTTCACAGTTTTCAATCACGAAGTCACTAGAATCACTAGAGTCTGTTCAAAAGTAAGGAAGCATCATTAAAAAACAGAATCTGTTCAATGTTAGTAGTATGTTTTTTACTAACATAATTTATTATTGACTTGATATAATTCTTTATAAAATTTGATAAGTAAATTTCACATGTGGTCAGAATTACAAAATAATAAATAAATAATTATTGTTGTTACTCAAATCTATTGACTGAATATAACTTGAAAACTACGCAACCAATTCACATGGAGTTTTCACTGACACATGCAGTAACAACTGAGGATGGTTATTATTATTATCAACGGTTTACCCATCCGGGTCGGGTCCTATTTAGGGTTTCCTCACGGTGTTTTACTTCACCGGAGCAACAGGCACGAAACTACTTACTGGCAAATCGTTTTGAATTGCAAGGTTTTCGTAGAATTGACGAAACCTATCATGAAGTGCTCGCATTTCATGAAGTGGCCAATTTGTACTGGCTATATTGTTTAATAGTTAGCGTTTCTCGATTTGACAAAACGACCATGTAGCCCCAACTTTCATACAGTCAGTGCAGTAGTGTTATTACGCCCCTAGAGTGTATATAGAAGCCGGAAGCGCGGAGGGAGAACAACCCCCACCCGCCGTAACAAAGTGCAGGTACATAGGTACACTAGACGTGTTGGCTTGCATAGTGCCTGCATTTTGTTCCGCAAGGGCGACGGGGCTGCTAATTTGCAGCGCCGGAGATAAGGCAGAAGCAATTTTATATGATGCACCTAACCTAAAAATCGATGTAATTATAAACAAAGTACCGCGAGCGCCTCTGACGGCAGATACTTAACTATTCTACAAAGACACATTAGATCATTTAATTATGTAATGGCCAATAGACAGTGGCCATATCGTCCGTTTTCTATTCATTGATCTGACCAAACCACATCATGATGTGGTACTAGATAGTTGGCCATTTCATGAAATGGGACCACTTATGAAATGATGGATTATCTCATGATATGGTCAATTCTACGATATGGCCACGACATATACCAACTCACTCACCCAGACCATCTATAGTATTTTTTTACAATACATTATTTAATGTACCATGTGGGGTGGTACTTAAAAGAATGACCCCACTGCATCCCTTCCGATGCATGTCGTAAAAGGCGAATTAGGGGTAAGGACAAGATGCCGTGCTTAAGGGCGACAGGCTCGCCACCTCTCACCTTGGCACGGTACTTCTAACCATTCAAGC
>WYDE02245339.1:0-14105 GCA_009867175.2 Adela reaumurella
GTACCTGTGTTATAAATTGTGTGTGCATACATCGGTATGCACACACAATTTATAACACAGGTACAACAGGTAAGGATAAATAATACCCAAGTTATAGGAAATACCCAAGTTGTATTTTCTTCTGACCTACCTTTGGGATGTGGTACAGGGCATGTAGGCGCACTAAACAAAAGCTTGTTCTATTATTATAATCTGTGACAAAAGTGGAGAAAAGAGGAATTTATGTTTTATGAAGCGGTTCCGAAGTTTATAACCAACGGACAACACATTTATTTATATAGCAACGAGCATTATTGATCTGTTATATATATGTAACTTAAAGTTATACATAATACAGGAGAGTTACTAAGCCCAAAACATAGATGCTTTCCAAAGCTAGTAGAGATTATTATTAAATTCTGCTAGAAATGCACCCAACCTATTACGGCTATATGTTATGTAGTCACTAGTCTGTGCTAGGCACTGCTAGGGCAGAGAGCAGAATCCGCAGCGCCATCAAATGTTCCGCTATATTATATGCATACATTGTGATCTCTATCAGTTACTTTTTTTTTTTTAATTTCACAAGTGCGTGTTCACGCTTTTCCATGCTGGAGAAAACTTATCGGTGGTGACAGTGCGGCCGCACGATGAGCTGCATTGATGGAGAAGGCCGATGGTAGCGAGCGGGTCGTCGGGCCTGTGAGCGCCCAACCCGGATCTCGTTCGACGTGCGCCCCGCTCCCCCCTCGCCCACTCCTCCGGCTGCGCGGCGCACGCCAGCCAGCCAGCGAGGAGACTACACTCACTCGGTAGTCGGTAGTGCCGCCGCGACGCACCTCGCGAACGCAAGCGTCGCACGCGCCATGCTCCTACGCGAAACTCGTAAAACATACACATGAACGCGTGTGACATCCAGGTGAGAGCATCTTCCAACAATTGGGATTACCGGAGCGGACTCAGGATCAGCTCCGACACCTCCGATGAGGATTTCAGTTCCGGTTAGGAGTGCTTTGCGAATCTGGCGCGACGGCTCGCTCGTAGTCTGTTGTGTGTGTGATCCTAATGTGATTTTGGTTTTGCTTCCTCATACGCAATGCCTCGTGACAAAAGAAAGAAAAGTGCGCGAATCTGCTAAGAATCTGATTGGATGTGGGTAGAATTGGTTTGTTTTATTTGATCTTCGTCTTCGAAGTAAATGTATTCGATTGTTTTGCGATGCTGATAGGATTCTGCGTCAGTGAGTACCTATTTAGGTAGTGTGGGCAGGAAATACGTAAGAATTAATATTCAATGTTGACTGAATAGTGGTTTTATAGGAGAACGCCAGTTAATACATACGGCATATCTAGATTGCGTGTGTTATTATCTCCTCGGATAACTATCTCAAAAACTCTAAATGTAACCTCGTCACTTTAACCAGGTATAACTGTTATGTTTACCAGATCAGCAGTCCCTTAATTATTTGGTTATTCTTTTAGTTTTGGATAAACGATCACTGAGAGTTCAACATGTTTTATTGAAATGTAGAGATTCTGCAGCTGCTAATGTCGGCCAATTTCCAAAGTTTACCTATAAAGATTGGAACCGTTGGTTCAATAGAGACAAGTAAAAAGAATAGACTGTCAATGTCCATACTAAAGAATCGATATCCACCACGCCATCTATCAACAAAAGCCTTATTGAAGTCAATTATAAGTATTGAATTGAATTGAAATTGCTTAATATCAACTAATGAACACATTGAAAAAAAAACTACAAAATATTTCTTAGTTTTTACAAACGAATTAAATTAAAATACTTGGTTTTATCGTCTGGTAGAGGATTTTCGAGCTATACAACAACGCCATCTATCAATAATACAGAATCTTTAGCTGTTTGCGAGGAACGCAAATTTGTATGGGCATTGGCAGTATATTCTTTTACTCGTCTCTGGTTCAATGTTTTTTAGGAAGAGTACGGGAAGATCCTGGTACATAATGAAATACATAGGTATTAAATACACAGCAACTAACCGCTAAGTGGTCATTAACATTCGTATCATGACACCTCGAAATATGAAGTATTGACGCAAGGCAATGTAGGTAGGTAAATGCAGTATGCGTTTATGTATATGTACGTACTTGCCACACACATTCCAGTGAATAATAAACTGAGTAAGTAGGTACTTAATGTATAAACCGCATAGATAACCATATCTAACGATTTGTATCGTTAGGGAAATTTCAAATCATGCTTCTTCGATCTCGTCGTAGTAAGATCAATTCTCAGAAGGATGATCCAAAAGTCCAAATGCGCTCAATCAAAGTGAGTTCGCCTCTAGTGTTTTCGTGGGTGGTCCCATCTTTGATCTTCTATGTGACGGTGGGCTCCATCCTCTCTCGCTATCTTTAGTACACTCCATGTTTTAGAGTGATCGACTGGATTGGAAATGTGTTATTCCAAGCATATTATGAATTTAACTTAAAACTTACGTGTTCCAAAAGTAGTCCAATTATTGGTGAGATTATTAAAAATCTCACCCATATTGGAATTCCACTATAAACTGTCCTGCGTGGGACCGGAGTCTTCTCACTCGACGTGTCGAGGTTGAGTTGCGAGCGGGAAGCAGATAGATTTTGTACAGACTTCACTATCTATCTGTGATTTCCTTTCCCCCTCGACATGACTCTCGTTAGACCGGTAGACCCGCTGTGTTGGAGGGTTTGCTCACCTCAGTGGCCCGCTCACCTGAGGTAGCCTGAGCCCCGAGGTGATAGCATCCAATATAGTAATAAGAATGTAGTCTCTCCATTCTGGCTGGATGTTCACGAGTCGACTGCGATAAATTGACTGACATACATACATACATACATATCACTTACGCTGAATCCCGACAATCGGGGTAAGCAGAGCAATCGGTGTTGTGCTGCAAGAACTCTTGTAAGTTACAGCACAACACCGACCACCACATTTCGCAAATTATTCTGACAAGATATCAAGAAGCTGCTTCTTGGGCAGGAATTGAGGGAAGCGCTGATATGGCACCTATCTACAAAGTCATCAAGGTGTTTAGGCTGATACCAGAAAACTGGTTCATTAGGACATCACCTAATGAATGTGCAGTGCAGTGCATCATCCATGTCAGTTTCAATAAAAAAAAATTAAAATCAATTGGTCCGCCCAAAGATTATGGAAAAATCTTTGGGTCCGCCTAAAAACAAACCGTGAAAAATATTTAGTGGTCTCCCAGGCCCCAACACGTATGTTAAATTCAAATTATTTAAACGGAAATCAATCAAGCAGAATATCAAGCATATTATTTATATCACATATTTATTAGAGAAAACGGAAAAACTCATTAAAGTGAACACAAACTATCAATATTTGCAATGAGGCGTTTTCCTTTGACAGTTCTAATTTAGTTTTCCAGTTGGAAACAGATGGCACTGTTCTAACAGCCGTGGGCAATGCCATCAGTCAGTTGATAAAGATGTCACCTCGGATAAAGCAGGGATCAAGTTTAAAAATAATGTATGCATCCTACTCTAATCAATATTGAAGAAATGAGACAAATAAACTTCATTCAAATGGTTTGAAATCACCTCAGTTGAGTGAGTGTGACAGTAAACTGCTCTTAGCTTAAAGCGAGCTAGCGTAATAAGGAGCCGTAGTATAGTCTGCGCGGTAAAACAATGTGAGGCACTTACCTCTGAACAAGCACTGTTTTTTTTTCCTTTTTCGTTGTTTTTTTTATTAAATCTGACACGGAAGGCTACATCACCTAATGCACCAGTTTTCTGGTACCAGTGATGTCAGCTTAAACACCTTGGTGAGTTATAGTAGGTGTCAGCACTTCAATCAATTCCAGCCGGCTACACTGAACGGAAAACACGAACTATGTTTCATAGCCGCTTCGACCGCCCCTCATTCAGTGCGGTGGTACCAACCCGGGTGGGTTTAACCCTACCACCGTGTAAGGAGAGGGAAGGCAGTTTAACGTGGAATCTGAAGCATGATCTATCTATATTATATTAAAAATATAATATAATTTATATGTTTAATATTTATTTATATTTTAATAAACGACTTGCATGCTCGTTTAGAAAAGAAAATATTTTATATTAAAATTTCTTTTATATTTTAAAATTCAGTGAAATAGACCCTTATTACTTATAAAATTTAGAATTCATTTGACTTGTCAAGTCTAGTCTAGAATTTGAATATTACATTTCTGTCTAGATATTACAAATGGAAACACACCATTTATGGAAGCACACCATTAAACGCAGATTATCTGAGTACTATAGAATAACTTTACTAACTGAATAGTCTTGCAATATTTTTTTTACATATAAATATTTCTTTAAAAAAGTGTAAGTTACATATAATATTAAAATTTTCTATTCTTGGTGATTCTTACTTATTGGACCATTACCAAATTTATTTTGGAAATATTTAATTTATTTTATTTTTCACATCTTACTACCTACATACATCTTAGAAACACGATTATTTAAAATTATCTTCAAGGGGTTCCTTTTATGTATAGGCATCACAGTTAATTCTCCCTGTTTAGGAATTGTCTGGAATCGCTGCAAAATTACATTTTTAAACCACCGGTTTGATTTTACTCCTACTATTTTATCAGAAAAAATGTTTATCAATTACAGAAAAATGGCAGAATATATCGCATTTGAAGACATGTACTTCGTCATAAATATCTCCTTTATCTACCTAGGTCTCGGAGAATGTTTTCAAACCAGACAATTAAGCAGATTATTTTGCTGGTTTCAAACAATTCTCTTTATCTACATGACCATTCTTACCCTATATGGGGGAATCGGCGGCATTTACATGTTCTTCTTTGTGACCTTGTCGTCTGGAGATGGAGTGTACACTATTCAAGATGCAGTTCAAATATTACCTCCATGCTTTCTCCTTCTTTTGGTAGTATTCACAGACGTAACAATTTTCTGCAATAGAAACCTGAACAAGGAAATAATATCAGAAGCACAAGCTATATACCCTAAAGAAGAAGAACTGGATGAAATTACTAAGATGATATTAATAAATAAAATGAAACCGATAAAGCGAATGATAAAATTCTACACTGTACTAACGAATTTACAGCCTTTCGCGTATTCTATTGAGCCACTTTATAAATCATTAGTACTAAAGAGAGCATACGTGTTGCCGTTCATGATGTGGTATCCGTACGATGTTAGAGCGTCTTTGAAAAATTACTTGTTTACTTTTTATACGCAGCTTGTTGCTTGTGAGTATGTGTTTTACTCTAATTTAATTATTACTGTTTTAATTTATTATGATAATTCGTATTATGGTTTCTGTAATACTGCAGACTTAGAGTCTCTAAGTTCGATATCTTGAAATCACGTAGCATGAGAAAATAATACGTGCTTTGTTTTGAATTGTTACCGTTTCAGCGACATACACCGCATGGTCGCTAGCTGCAGTAGACTGTGCTATCGTCGTGATAATGGTCAACATATCCATACACCTGGAACTTCTGGGCCATAGACTTCGAAATATCGCCCCCGAAAATGTAAACTTATCTTCTGTTGAAATAGAAAGCGCAAATAATAAAATAGATACAATCATAATAGAACACAATAATATAATAAAGTAAGTAGGCAATGATATATTATGTGAAAATATTACAATATCTAATCAATTCTAGCAGATTTCTACTTAATTTTGTCTTAAAAAATCTTAATAAGAAATTGATTAAGCAATTCGGGTGATGATCAGATAAAGAAATAGGTTAGAAATTTTATTGCGTCGAGGCTGCCTCATATGTAATATTAGAAAGCGAATCGGTTACACTTCCTAGTGCCCCTTTGCTGCAATCGCGATAGGTTCGTTTCTTGAAAAGAAAGAGGAAATGTGAAATATATTTTCGGAAAGGCTGCTCCAGGTAGATACGCACATGGCACTACATTAAGTGAAACATTTATTCTTTATACCTAGACTTAGATATTTCTTGAGATGTTGTCCTCTTTTAAAATTTAAAGAAAACTTTTTAACATTGTATAAGATTTTAAAAATGAGTTTAAATCACTGTCAGTACCTGAAACCAAATTTCATTGCTTCTGAAGTCTGACCGTTCAGGTCTACGCCTGGTTGGAAATGTTGCACTGTCAGCTTTCTATCGTCCGTTCACAGATCAGCCAACTTTGTAGAAAAAAGCAGCTTTAGAGATAATCTTAAAAGACCGGAGGGTATCATCATCTTACCCTGATCGCGGGGGAGAACTTTAGCGTATGATGCCACGGTAACTGACGCGCTCGCTGCCAGTTACTTCGAGGGATCTTCAAACGTTACGGGCTTACCAGCGGTAAAGTCTGAAGCACTAAAATATTCTGAAGAATCGATTTGAGTTGTTCACCTTTGCCGTGGAAACGCTCGGTCCGAGGGGAAAGGATGCTTGGAGATCCACACTCAAAATTGGAAATCAATTAATAAACTATTAACTCTGTTGTGCTTTGCTGATTACTATATTTCAACTAAGTCAGGCGTCATTCGTTTTGTAGGAAGAACCAGTTAGTGAAATAATGTAAAATTTGATTTTTCCAGCCTGCTGAATAAACTAAGAAGAATGTTTTCATCGATTTTTTTATGCAAATACCTGATGACTGCTGCAATTATTTGTCAATGTCTTTTCAGCATTATGGTATTATATTTTCGTATTGAATTTATTCATAAAATTATTATTTTAAGCGTTTCATAAAACATGCCCTGTTTAAATTGTTTCCAGATATCATCGTTAAATAGGAAATTTAATTTCGTGCTCTTTATAAGTTCTACTCTCATTCAAATGTTCATCATCTGTTGGTATGGACACGAAATTATTGAAAAGGTAAACGATACCTTATATATATACAATCTCACTTTTCAAATTGTCATATTTATAACCACGTGTTTTTTTTTCGTGTGTTCGCTTCGCTAAAGGGGTCTAATATTGTGTCATGTTGTGTTATGGTGTAAAGACTGGTATTACCTATTTATTAGATAATTATATTTTATTTAAAGGATTCCAATGTTGTGTTATGGTGCGTAAAGACTGATATTACATGTTTATTAATTATTTACAATTTTAATTAAAGTGTTCCAATGTTGTGTCATGTTGTGTTATGATGAAAGACTCATTTTACATATTTATTAATGAATAAAAAAATTTTTGAACCTTAGTTAGGTTTGGTATAAAATCATCAATTGAATGATGATTTTACACAAAACCTCACATAGGTGTCGGTGGTTAAAAACCACCAAAAAAAGGTTAAGTTAGATTTGGTTGTTTGATGTACAATACTACTACTACTATGCTTGCAATGATTACATCAATTACGTGGTCAATTAAAATATAATTAATTAATTATATGTAATTTCAGTCTTTACAACATACATAACACAACATTGAGCTAACGAATATCAAAATTCCACTCGACGCAGAAGATAAAATTGCTGAACTTGGAGGTGATTCAGAAATTACAAACTTTCGTCGTGATATGTAAAAATGTACAGACAAATTTATACATTTAACATTTCGAATGAACTCACGTCATTAATATCCTTATAAGTCCTCTTTAGAACGCGACGCTTTCTTATATATTCATGTGTTTTAAGTGCAGTAATTAAATATTTTTCAGAGTGAAGAGTTGTGCCTGGCAGTTTACAATTCTAACTGGCCACATTTGGACAAGAGGTTCAAACAGAAGATGCTAATTCTGCAAGCTCGTGCTCAGAGACCGCTCGAACTTAATGCCATGGGGTTCGCCAAAATCTCTCTCAGTGCTTTCACTGCTGTAAGATACACTTTGACGAGAAAAGCTCTCATAATTCATTCGGTTTATAATTATTTGTCATTGTCCCTTAGAATTATTTTTCAAACGTGTCAGTAATTTAATTATAGTTAATAGCAGGTTAAGTCCTGATTTATCTCATCCCAATACAACTTTAAATAATTAATCATACAAATTACAACAATAATAATGAAAATTCATTCAATTTGAATTCTTGCTACATAGTTTAGCTGTAATATGAGATGATGAATGTCAGCCTCTGTCATTCTGATTGAGCTAGAATTTCCAAAATGTTTAGATTTTGAAAGAAGATTCGAATTGAAAAAAATTTCATTATTCTTCTTTAAATTTGTTTTATTAATTATTTAAAGTTTAAAGTTAAAAGTATTATTATTATATTAATGAGCCTTCTAGAAATTAAAGAAATCCGGTCTTAACCGACCCTTCACTTAAAAATATTTAACAATTTGAAATTGTAAGAAAAACATTTATTCAAATCCGTAATGGCAATAATTTTAATTTTAAACTATTCTATGAAATCTATAAATAAGTCATAAACCCGCGACTTCGCCCGCATTAAAATACACACGATCGAACTCTCGGGCAAAACAAATCAATCAAAAACTAAATCATGTTGATCAGCTGCTCCGTTTATGAGGGAAGCGGGATGACTTAAAAAAAAAAAAAAAAAAACAACAAGCAAACCAACCAAAATATACTTTCATCTTTATAATATTCTTATGATTACTTAAATTAAAAATCTTTGTTTCAGATCGCAAAGGCTGGATGGTCATTCTTTTCTGTCACACGACAGATGTACGAACCGACTCAATAATCCTGAGACTTTTTAAAATTAATGCAAATTATCTTTTTATTGGCTTCGATTTCTTTCATAATAGGTATGAAAGCTTATCAATCAATTGACACTGATTAAGAATTTTGTAAATCTTTCTGTATTGCACTAATACTTTAATAAACACTATTTGACAGTTTGTGCTTATTGTGATTTCAAGTATCCCTTAACTATATTTTATAAGTGTGTCAAATTGGCCGAGCGGGCAAGAGCACGCCTCTCAAGCGGGAGGTGCGGGTTCGATACTCACTGGGAGCACAATGTTTTTTTTTAATGTTAATCGCGGCGTTTTTTATGTTTACTTTAGATTTTGTGCTAAATGGCCGCTGACCCTCCGGTGAAGGAAACCCACTTCCAAACCGGTTGGGCACTGTGGAAGTGTATGACTAAAATCCTCTCTTATCGTGTAAATGAGAGAGGCCTGTACCCAGAAGTGGGGCGAAAAAATTGCTGAAAGAAGAAAAAGAAAAAAGAAGACGGATTTTGAATATCTTTCTGTATTGAACTAATAGTTTAATAAACACTATTTGACAGTTTGTGCTTATTGTAATCTGAAGTATCCCTTACCTATATTTTGTCTTTTTTTTTATTGAAACTGACACGTTTTGGCTACGTCACCTACAACGTCCGTGATGTGAGCCCATAACACCGGTTGAACTAGGTGCCATGTTAGTGCTTCCCCCCTTGATCGTGCCGGCTACACTGAACTGGTCGGAATAGTATGGTCATTAGTAGTCCTTTTATGCAATGTCATGACCTGATACTTTAAGTGAAACTCTTCTAACTTCCAATAATATCGACTTGGTTCCGCTTTGTGCGAAATACTTTTCTACTCAGAGAAAATTAGAATAATAAGAAATAAACTTTCTCGTAATCTTGTAAATTGGTGCATTCGTTCCCAATTTATCCTGAACTGATAGGATGGGCGGATGGAGGGTGGCCGGTTTATTTACCCTTCCTTCATTCTTTCGCTGATATTAAAAAAAAAACATTAAGATTAGGTTTATAATAATTACATGTAAGAAAAGAACCTAAATGGAATTTCGTACAATAGTGTTTTGAATACTTTGCTTTAGTAATAGGAGTACGTAGAGTAATAGGAAATGTAACCCTTAACTTGGAACATCATTTCAATTGAAATAATTTGTAATATCGTTCTGTCAGGCCCCTATAATGTTTACAATGGAAACAGACTATTCAAGCGGAAATCTTTATTTTTAATGGCATATTTCCAAAATATAAGAATATGCGCATGCAATAAATAACGTAAGATAAGGAATTTTATTATACAATTTTATATATTTTATATTATATAATTTTATATTTTTTAGATAAGGACATACATACATATCACTCACGCTGAATCCCGACAATCGGAGTAAGCAGAGCAATCGGTGTTGTGCTGAAAGAACTCCGGTAAATTACCGCACAACACCGACCACCACATTTCGCAAGGTATTCGGACATGATATCAAGCAGCATGTAAGGCACGAAGACCCATCTACTACATGAGTGGGTAGAAGTAGATAGTACATATTATACATATGTAGGTATGTAGTTTTTCTATTGCGTTACGAGTGGTATATCGAACAAGTATTCTTTCTTTGGAGCCTATAGGATCTTCAGAGCAGTTTTTTTATGTGTATAGTCGGTCAATTCGTGCAATCTCCATGGAACAGGGATGTGATACAAATCTAAATTTTTTGTAATGAGATTATCATCTTCGTTTCCTCGAAACGAAGATGATAATCTCGTGGAACCATTCACTGGAACCAGGAGTAGCCTGCAGATTTCATATCTAGAACGTCGATAACAGTCCCGTCTCCAATAAACACTCCTCTGAATCGGAATTCGAAATACCCCTGGTCCCCGAGACCACTACAAAACTACGATAAGGGGCTGTAATACCACGAAGGTCTCGGCGCATTAGGAAATGCGCGGAAAAAGACAGATCTCGTCGGTTCAAAAACTATCCATGTCAAATCTTTAAATTTATTTTGTTTACGTGTTAAAGATTTTCAAAAAGAATGAGTAACATTTTTTGTATAAACGATGAAGCAAGTGCGGCATGTTTCTTGTTTAATTCATGGACCTCGTACATTTTTTTAATCACTGGAATTTTTTTTTTTAGTCCAAGTCACTTATTAAATGTTTTAACTAGAATTTGTTTTTATTGAAACTGGCAGGGATGGCTACATCACCTAATGTACCAGTTTTTCTGGTACCAGTGACGTAAGCCTAAACACCTTGGTGAATTATGTTGGTAAGTGCCATATCAGCGCTTCCTTCAATTCCAGCCGGCCACACTGATTGGACGGAAAACACGAACTAATTAATGGCCATCGTTCGACTAGATGTATAAAATACTATTCGGAGAATAATATAAAAAAAATTCTGGAAACATTTTCTGTGTGGAACTCACGCTGAAACCCCAGCTTATGAGCTCTGGTAAAATACATTAGAAAAATGTATTTCAAGAATGAATTTGTTAGGAAAATGTGAGTACGTAAGTACAAGTATTATTTATGTCTCTCTCTAAATCTAGAATGAAATATTATGTCTCTGTAGGTATGTAACGTATATCTTTTTGTGTAGTTTTCAAGATAATATTTTATGCATATTTCATTTTGAAAAAAGTTCTCCTTACTGTGTTATGTTTTAGGAGCGCCTGATTGTTTTTCCCATACGTACAATAGGTTATGATGTTCGAGAGAAATTATGAAAAAATTAAGTGCAATATAAGAATGGAAGACGAAAAGTTGGAACAAGGGAATGAGTTTGTGTACCTTGGAAGTGAATTTACAATGGACGGAAAGTACGATAAATATGTTGAAAGGCGAACGATCAAAGGAAATAGCGTGAATGAGGCTTTGAATAATATCCTGAAAAGTAAGGTGATTAGTTCTACTGCACGAATGTCTATTCACAATAGCGTTTTGGTTCCTACACTCATTTATGGCAGTGAATCTAGTTGGGTATGGCAGAAGCGACATGAAAGTAGAATAAATGCAGTCGAAATGTGTTCATTGAGAAAAAATGATGTTGAATCTTTGAAAAATAGGGCGAATAAAAAAATTTAATCGTTTTGGACACACGGAGAGAAAGGATAAAAAGAGAATGACCTAACAAATATATGAAGCGAACGTGGAAGGAAAGGTCGGACGGGGCCGCCCTAGGCGAAGATACTGTGACCAAATAGGTAACCTTTTACGGAAAGATCAATTTGGTAGCACCCGTAACCGGCACGCATGTATGACGGTGGTAGATGAAAAAATAAATGTCAGGAGCGTGTCAAATGGCGCTGATTTTTTTCTGCCTAAGCCTCCTGGGAAGAGGCGCGATATTATTTATTTCTTTTTCTTTTCTTTCAATCGGGCCGCTATTGAAAGAAAAGTGAGGTTTGACGTAGATTTTCAAAATAAAAGAACCGGTTTTGGTTTTCTAATGATAAATCTTCACTGGGTGATTATTTGCTTTTATTTTGCGTTTCAATGTTGACTATAGCCAGTTGTGGAAGTAACGCCTGATGATTTATATTTTATATGTATATCGTAGTACTTATAGGTACTCAAAACTAAAATTAAGTCTTTCAATGCAACGTATTTCTATGTATCGTAGCAATCACAGTGTTTGGTGCAGTTCAACCAATAATTAGAAAATTTCTAGAGATTTAAACTTGTAATTAGTAAATTTATCGAGACTTAAACCCGGAATTAGAAAATGTCTCGACAGTTAACCAGTAATTAGATAATTTCCAGAGATTTTTTTCTTATTTACAGGTCATCACGATGTCTCGTCAGTGAACAGCTTTGACATACAAGTAATTAAAGTACTTACAGGTTTTAGTCACATATGTTAATGAGCAAAATCACATTGCAGTTACTTTAATACATAATATAATAATGACATGAATTCATTTTTAAAATATTTTCCATATACAAAATATAAGTTTTAAATAAATAACTTTTAAAATAATTCAAATAGCACACATATACAATTATTACCGACATTGAATTAAGTCAAAAGAAGACATGTTCCACTTGAACTTCTTCCCACGAGAACTCGTTACCTTCTTAGCTTGGAGGATAAAGGAGCCTGAAAGTAGGAACTCGTGAAAGGCTGAAACGTGTCGCGAGTATAATGCATGATAAAATAGCTCGTAAGTCGAGTTTAATAGTAGGCGGTGGGGTGATATTACGGGTTTATTTTGTTTACTTATAAGTAAAATATTTAAACTCTTCCAATCTTGTCCGTGTGGCAGCATATTAAATGAAATGTGAATTATTTTTTCACATGTAGGCTTGAAAGATGCCTAAAATGAAATATGCAATTAATAAAACGAATCAATTATACACCTAACTTTAAAAAAAGAATCTGGGCGCAGCGTAAAATGTTGAGCCGAGAACCAACATTAGTTCTTAGATTAGTTACTCCAATATGTTATAAGTTATAACATAGTACAGCTCTAGTAAAAAAAAACAATATTCACAATGAGCGAACAAAATAAAAATTAAAATATATTTTTCATATATTGTACCTGAAATACGTAGTAAAATAAATATTTAAACTAAATAATATATAAACCAATAATATTTAAACTAATAATAAATATTTTAACTAATGTAAGGTATTAATGTAAGTTAAGGTATTTGTCAATGCCAAAACAACTAAACGTAAGAAAGTGTGCAAGAGGACGAGCGTGTAAGAGAAATTCCAAGTCAATTTATTGTTTCTGCTACTTAAGAAGGAGAATATGAATTATGATGATCAAAAGAAGAACTAGATAAATAAATCTTCCATCTTGTTAAAGCAGTACGTACAAATAATCACAACTAACCATTCCCAAAATCGAAATAAGGAAAACATAGTTGGTGCGATCCTATACTGAGATAATAGATTTACTTACGTATCACGACCCTTCGAGCAATAAAAGGTCTTCGAGAAGCGGTAAATGTAATATTTAAATTTAGCTAAACTAAACTATTTTTTACTGCATTATATTAATCAATGTGAACTAGGATTAGTAGCATTAGTCAAAAAAAACTTAGAGAAGTGTATTAGTATTATGTCAAACTGTCTACATGTCCTTAGTGCTGTCCCACTTCAATTATTGCGACCCTGTCTACGGCCCGCGCATCACTAAGAAGACAGCATTAAGGATTCAACGTATTCAAAATTCATGCATACGATTCTGCAGAGGGGTGGGCAAACGAACGCGGATTTCACCAATACTGAATGACCTAAATATTATGAATATGGAGAATCGAAGGCGCCTACACTTTTCTTGTCAGGTGCACAGAGTGATCCATAAACAAATGCCCGAAAGACTGTATGAGCGACTTGAGTGGCTGGGAGGTCACGGACACGATACGAGAGGGAGAGGTATGGCCTTGAAAATTCCACAACACCGTGGGGCAGCTATCGAGGGCGCGTTCAAGGTCATGGCATCAAAGTGCTGGAATGACCTCCTT
>WYDE02245450.1:0-14105 GCA_009867175.2 Adela reaumurella
CCCGGGCGGGTTTAACCCTACCACCATGTAAGGAGAGGGAAGGGACCTATAGTTTAACGTGGAATCCGAACCACGACTAGCGTCACCGGTCAAGCGGTCACCAATCCGAGACCTGACCCCGCTCGGGAGTGCTTAACTTCGGTAATCGTATACAGAATACCGCAACCACTGAGCCAACGACGCTGATAAATGATGATATTATGTCGGCGAAGCGCGGTGCTCAACCAAGTACTGTTTTCATTTATGTCGCTGCGAAAAGTACGACTGGTATCAAACTCAAACAAACTGAAATAAATGTATGTCATATTATGTTATTATGTACCGTGTGGGGCCGGTATTTAAAATAATGACTCCACTGCATCTCTTCCCATTCATGTCGTAAAATGCGACAAGATGCCGTGCTAAAGTGCGACAGGCTCTCTACTTCTCACCTTGGCACTGCACTTCTTTCTACCCATTCATGCAGTAGGTGGGCCTTCGTGTCTTACATGCTGATTGATATCTTCTCCCAATATCTAGCAAAATGTAGTGGTCGGTTTTGTGTTGTAATTTACCGGAGTTGTTGCAGCACAACACCGATTGCTCTGCTTACCCCGATTGTCGGGATTCAGCGTAAAGTGATATTTATGTATGCATGTATAATATGTTATGACAAATACATTTATGTAGTCAGCGCTTCTTCAGTTTTCACGTTTCCGCCCGTGGTTTCCACTTTTAGACGCTTCTCCAATTTTCTTCTTACTTCAGGTTTTCAGCGTTGCGCAATCTCACGCTCTCACAATCCCACGATGAATTTTCCTGTCATCACCTGCAGGATAATCGTGTGTGAATGAGTCTACATTGAAATTCTTATAAATGGTAAAGCTGAAAGTATATTTCGGCGAAACAAATATTTTATTTAAGAGGCTACATTTTAAAATTATATTCTATACAAAAATGTCACAGAACTGCTCTTAGCAGAAACCTGTTTTCTACATCAAAACATATTTGATTTTGATTTTTTTTCTTTCATTGATTTATAGAAGCCTAGCTGGCTTCTATGTTTTTAATTTTCATCAAAGTTTTTTATTTATTGAAATAATAAATTCTGAATATGCATGATTTTTAACTAAAATTTATCAAAATAAAAGTGCTAAAGAATTGGTTCCTAATAGTAAAAACTAACTTTTAAAAACATAGAAGCCTAGGTTAAAGCTAAGCTAAGGTAAAACTAGGTTCTATAAATCAATGAAAGAAAAAAAAATCAAAATCAGATATGTTTTGAAGTAGAAAACAGGTTTCTGCTAAGAGCAGTTCTGCGACATTTTTGTATGGGATATAATTTTAAAATGCAGCCTCTTAAGTCGTAGAAAAGGTCCGCCAATACAGAAAGTAGGTAAATTTCCATCCAAAAACATCTACATTATTGCTCACGGACCTGTCGCCCCCGCCGAGAAAAACAAAGACACAGTTCGAAGCGATCAACGAATAACTTAAGATTATAAACGCGAGCGACAGTTCTGTAATTGAGTTATGTTCGGCAGTGTTTGTTTGCGGTATCCACAATACATCTAATATAAATATAAAAAGCCTTTAGGCTAAACGTTTATGTGATTCACTTAAGCCAATATTCCCACCAGACATCGACGCGATTCGAACCCTAAAACTAAAGGTACAGATAATAGAACACGGACGCTAACTAACATTTAGAATTGAGTTCAATGCGGCTAGATGCACAATCCCAACGCGACTAACACTATTCGATGTAAAACTATCAGTAAAAACGTCAACGAAGCGAGAACTACGAGCTCACTAATAAATAACGAATTCGGTATAACGACAGCGACCGCTCCGTCACAGCTCATACGAGTAACAGTCTTCAGCTCACACAGATCCCCCTAACAATATGATGCGGTCGATCACGAAACCACGACGATATGCCAAAGTTAAATAAACGCGTTAGGAACCGAACACTACTGGAAGCAGCGCGGCGTCACCTTCCGGAGGGGATCTTAACCATATTTACAAACCGAAAGGCACGCAGCGAGCGAGAATCTACGGGGTCTACTCTTGTTGCTCCACTAAGCCGACTCGGGCAATTCTCAGTTGAAAAAGCCACGCATTTTATTCCAGAGAATTGACTGAATCGGCTGAACGGAGCTTCAAGATAGTCGAGAAGATGACCCGTCAGGATTTTCGCTTAGGACGGCGACTCGGCGCCGATTGGAGCATTCAAGGGAAGAGGAGTATTCGACGCGAGTTATCACAGCACTGGTTCCGGGCGCGCGGCCCAGCTACACTCGGATCCCGATCGACGGGAACAGTTCAGACGCGCGCCTGACTCTTGGGACGCGGTCTGCTCCGCACGAGACACACGTAGCCCGCGCTAACGTCGCACCCGCTCACCAAGAGGTTCATGAGGACGCTCGAGGTCGGCGCGGGCGGGGACTCCTGCGCCGTCGGACAGGTCGCCGGCGACGTGCTGCGTTTCGACCGTTTCGCTGTCGACTCCTCGGACTCGTTCTTCCGGCTACGTTTGGAGCCGGTATCCCACGTCGTGACTCTTCCGTCGGGAATCAGACCTGCAAAGAACAATATCTTACGTTATATACGCCCACATGTACCAAATAGTTATATATGTAATATCAAAAGTGTAGGAATTTTAAGCACCTTGATCTGCGTATATGTTTGTGATGATGTCTTGTGGAGGCGGGCCCGTATGCGGCGGTGCTGCCAACAGGCGATGTAGGGACGGCGCTGCAGGGGGAGGCATGACCGGCTCCGGAGGCGAAGGCCTGGCGAGGCTCACGTTGTCGGGTAGTGCGCCCCACATTACTGCGGGTGCCAGGAGTGGCATTTCGTCCCGCCCGGACATGGGGATGTACGGAGCTCGACCGTCGAGCTCGCCTTCCGAACGGTCGAGGGCATCCAACGACAACTCTGTTAGTAATGACGACTGCTCGCATGATGAGTCCGACTCCTATGGACAAACATTCAAGAAATCAGATCTGCTGTGCAAATAATAAACTAATATTGGTATTTCAGTATAACTGGGAGAGATTACATACGTGAGGTTCGGGAGATGACATCAAAAGCGAGTCTGCGCCTAAAGAATCGACCGGGGAGCCATTGGCCAGGTCGTCGCCTAGCAGGCTGCAGTAGTTGTCGTTCAATATAAATTCGTCGAACATGTCGAAGGGGCTGTCTTCGAGAGGAATGCAAGCGTCGCCGGCGGTCGGCGCCAAGTGGGTCAGATCCTCTGGCTCCTCCTTCAACACTGTGGACAAGAGAGAGCGCATTGTTAACACTGTCTTATCGACTATAACCATCACGTTATTATTTTTGTAACATACTTCGTTCACAAGGTCGTAATACCGTTCATTCTATAAGCAATAAAATAAATATAATTGAATCCTTACTTGTAAGACCAGGGTCGTCCTCGGAGAACATAAGATATCCCTTGTTCATATCCTTGGTTCTCGGTGCGAATATGTGAGCAGTTGCTGGACGCGGGCGCGCCTCGTCTGTGGGAGAAGGCCCGACGATAGCTCCGTTGGGGATCTCCTCTACAATAGCACCGTTGGGCACTGGGACCGCTGCCACCACCTTGGGGGCTCGACTGACTGGTGGCACCGCCGGTGGCTGTACGACTACCGGCTTGATCTCAACCACCGTTACAGGCAGTGGGGTGGAAGCGGCTGGCAGGGCGGGCTTCAAATCCGCATGCCGCATCTGGTTCGCTGAGAACACCTCATCTTTGCACTCGATACCGCTGCGAACAACAGAGAAGACATGGTAACATACCGGACCGGATGCCGGAAAGTGGAAACACCTAGGTATTTTTATATCTTTCTCACTGGAAATCGGTCAGCTTCATTCAACTTCTCCCTTTTCATCGATCCACTACATTCTTCGAACTTTAAGTCAGACTCAAAATACTTTATTCATTCAATTCGTCTGTTTTTCACATAATTGCACATTAGGAACCAGGATATTGGAAGTTGTATCATGACGGGGTGCTGGTATAAGCGATCATACATTTTCTGCATAGAGAAAGAGAAGGCTCGAACGGATATTACAAATCCTACTGTATGCAGTCAACTAGAAAGTAGGACAAAACGTCTACGCTCAATCGCATACGGATAAGTCAGATACGGTTACGATACGAAGGACAATAAATGTATTACTGAGTGCTTGTAACACTTCAATCACTTAATAGCTGAGCTCAGTGAAGCCAGTACCATATTGACATTACATTACAGCGTCAATAAAGATGCCACTAATTAACACCGTGATATCTATAAATGTTTATGACATTAGAATACGCATTCAATTGAAAGAAGACTTAACCACAATTAACATCAATAAATGAAGTGACCGAAGAGTATATGTTGACAAAGTTGACAATTCTCAGAAAGCGAGAAGTCGAAGCTTCAGTAATACCGATGATATCGACCAAAGAACAAACTTAGAACAAGTAAATATTGGCATAATCGCGGATGCTATTGAAGAGACCAGTAACGAGACACTCCAAGTTTCACGTGACGATGAAAGACAATATGTCAAGACGCCACAAGACTAACACGAAGCTGCCAGCAAGCGAGGTGTTCCTATAACACGATATAAGTAGTCTAACTAGTTTATCTCCCACTGTGTCAAGGCGGCGGAAAATAGATTGCGGTCTTTAGTAGCTATTATAAGCAAACTCATTTACGGATGGAAGATTTACGTGTGAAGCGTTTAAAAAAAAAAGTAATATTTTTGTACTCCGCACTTGAAAAAATATTAATTAGAGCCGTATGGTATGGCATTATACGTAATAATTTAATCGAAACACACGTTAGCAATTTAAATTATTAGGCGGCGATTCAGTCAGAAGGCTCACGCACGCGATTATAAAACATTATATATATTCGAGTTTAGATTTATCATGTTAAGCAAAACATAAATCCTGAAAAAGTTATCGCAAAACGCCATAATATGTAAATCAAAGAAACTAATAATAATAAGAAAATGCCTCACTCAACAAGAAATAATAAAATGAATAAAACAGAACAAATTATGATTATAAGAATAATGTTTGACTATACGATATAATATGTAGTTAGTTTTGAAATGTGACATAAGTAAACAAATGGAGAGTAACACAGAAAAATTGTTGCGTTTAAGAAGAAGTTTGAAAGAAGCATGCGCCCGGAGCTGTGGCTGAAAATAGTTTGTTTTCAATGAGAATAGACAAACTATTATATCTGATAAGATAACAGATTCAACTGAGAATATTGATTGACACTTTTAGCAAGGTTGAGGGGTTAATTGGCGCGGCGCTCTCACGCCAGATAAAATAGAGCGACAAATACGCCTACATACAACGAGAGCATTTGCGTCAATGATCTCGATTACATTCCATAAAAATAAACGAGGGTTAGATAATGTTAGAAAGAGATAAAGGTTTACTTTTGCTGACCCGGGAAAATCTAGCGACGACAATAAGGAAGCCACGATCAGCAATTAAATGTTAGGAGAGTACCAATAATTGTCAGTGATGGTATTAAGTGATGGTGTTGTGCGTCAAATATGACGACAGGTATTGACAACAAACACCTAGGATCTTCTAGGATTTGAAAAAAACCCTATACCAATATTAAAAGCAACTTTTATTATGGAAACCGGTTAGTTTCTAACGTTTAGTATCGCATGCTTTACAAGGCCATCTAGAAACCTTAAGCATGTGTTGCCAAGTGACAATATATCGAAACTTCTATAAATAGTATTCTCATGTATACAAAAAAACGTATAAAAATGGAAACAGGAAAACGATGCAAAAAACGAGGAGGTTGGTGAAATGATACCCCGTAAAGTAAATAGTGTCAACGATAAAGGATGGATTACAAATCCTGAGGTGGGTGGAGCCCTAAGATAAGCAACAATTACGCAGAAAATGAAAACTGTTCAAGAGATAGCGCTCGGTCGGCGTTCACATTACAACATGTACGATTTACAATACAATAAAAAATTTATGAGAATACCGAAGGCCTACCGAACCCTAGAGGCAACATATTCAAATATCAAATCAGACCGCTTCGTCCCAAAAGGATGAAGCGAATGACAAGTCAATCGATTGGAGAAGATTCTCGTGAAAGTACGGGTGGACCCAGGGGATCTCTATGCAGATTTTATCATTGAAACCTGAATATAATCATTTAGATTTCATCTCCGCCTGACCATTGTCGTATTGGTAGTGCGTGCCGAATGTGATCCGGGTTAAATCAAACCCAAACGCGGATCGGACCGGAGGTGTCGTATTTTTGTGGAACTGGCCTGGACCGGGTAGGATTTTGAAGTTATTTTCTTAGGATTGATAGCCGGCGTAATAACGGGGAGACGCACCCGGCTCTATTCTCACGAAATCGAGCCTCTCGCTCACGTTCTTCATTCCACCGGCTCCGCAATAAAACAGCTACAGCATCAACAGTCGCCATATCTTTCGGAGGAATTCCGCTAAATTACAAACTAAGCCCATAAAAATCATCAGCATTATCCGTGGATAGGGACGGAACTAGGATCGTAAATTCAAACAAAGTTTGTCGCAGTACCGGATTAATTGCGAATTAAACTTCTCGCGACTCGAGGGTGTTCCGATCCAATTAGCGGATAATTACGCGTCGCAAAACCGGACTGGGTTCATCGAATTTGGCTAAGTATAGAGCGAGGGTGTTTGCGGATGTTGCATTTAGCGTCTACACGCGCCGCACCGTCTAGCAGGAGTGGGCGACTGCGGCCGTGCGGGACGGCAAGTCTGCAGATCCTCGCGCCCGAGAGAGACGTAGGGAGGACGTAGGTTCGGCCTTGCGAACGACCTTGATGCCTCCCTCGGTGTTGTGGCGCCCCCGCGTTTTCTCCGCGGACGGCCATTCACCATGTCGGGGTAGTGAAAGTGGCGCCGGGCGCAGGCGCGGCCTGCACACGCTCGGAGATCGATCCCGGGCCGCCACAACACGGGGGACGACGGCGGTGGCCTATCCGACCCACATACAGCTGCGCCGCTCTCGTCTACAGGTGCCGCCGCCAGCCCTTACATCATCTTAACAAATCTCGAGTCGCGGCGTAACAGCTGTGGTGGGCATTCCGCTAATGTATCCAATCGCCCGCCCGCCCTCACCTAAACACCTAACAACTAAAGATTATTTCAACTAACTTCTTCTTTGTAATTCATCATTTTATTCATAAACACCAATGTTACACTGAGAAAAATACTGGGATAAATGTAAGGCTACGAAAAGCTGTGTTAAATGTTCATCATGTTCATGTTCATGGTTGTTTTTACAAATCAATCTTGTTGGTTCAACCAACTCGTGTGTTATTTTAACGATACACTTGATCACTTTGACAAAGCTACTTGGTAGGCTCACATTTAATCCTTATCGTATCCTTTCTTTGCCTTCAATGTCTTTCTTTCCACCAATAGCTGCTGTAGGCTACTCAAAGGGATGTACGTCTATAAGTAGTCAAAATTAATCCCTCTGAAAATCAATGCAAAATATTGATAAAAAGCAAGGTTTTTTTAAAAAAAATATTTAACCTAAATCGTCTTTAGATCTACGCAAACGAGGCATCCATTTTACCGACACAAAATCTCATCACTGCAAACAGCTCGCGCGAATCCAACTCACGGAGCGAACATCCTAACAAATAATTACTGAATGAAGTAAACAGTGCAGCAGCCGTAACGAAATGTATACTTTTGGCATGTCATCCATCGTACGAACGAGGCGTATTCCGTAATACACGGAGTCAGTTCCGGCAGAGCGCGCGAGAAACAGCTGTTTAACCTTGGCCGTGATACCTTTCGATGGGCGAACGCTCCATCAATTATCTCCTGAGCGGTCGAGGTCACGAGGATCATTTCTCTTCTCGTCTTTTAAAGAAATAGCCGCATGTTTATGTAATAACAATGTCTAGACATTTGTTGGGGCATTGCTCCGCATTTTTTCAGTTGTTTGTATTATGATCGATTTAATATTTAATTAAAGAAAAATAACTTCAGACAGACACGATTTAAATCTCGAGAAATAACAATGAAAAAGTAAAAAGTAACGATAAAAATGTCTAAAGCATATACACCTAATTATGTGCTAAAGCCAAGGCCGATAAAGATAAGATACGTATGCAGATGGGTATCACAACAGTATGGAGATTAGTAAACGTTGATATACATGTGACAACTATCGTTTTCGTAAGGCCGCGGAAAACTTTGAGTGACTATTGCTAGGACAACCTCGCTGATGAAGGTTAACATAGTCGATGATGAAGGTAATATAGTCTATGATTTAACGGTATATATAGCAATAAGTTTACAAATAAAATCTATTGAAGCAATGAAAAGAAAATTACGACACGCATAGACGCGACGCCATGCAATGCAACAGTTGCACACTTATTACATCAGAGCAAGCAACTATTGCTATTAAACCGTTTTAAAATGTATGAATGAGATGCAGAATGTTTAACATCATTCACAGAGGAGATACAATACGCATAAATTAATCCGTATCGAGCTGTGTGAATGAAGTCTCGTGCTAGTAAAGAGTAAACACGATCGCATTTGATTGAGGAATCATCCACCTGCCAAGGTTGTCCTAAACTAGGACGCTGTCTATAAATAGGACGCGACGCGATGATACTCGACTGCCGTTATCAACCGGCTGACGCTGTTGCCAATTTTTGAAGAAAATGAGAATAAAATCCAGTTATACGAAAATACACCCGAGCGAAATGTGAAGATCCTGCGAAACATAAATTACGTTCTTTACTGTACATCTCGACTTTGTATGTGGAATATCTCCAATGGTACCGACGACGACTACGGGAGCGAGAGCTTAAAATAGCAGGAAGGTAGTCAGTCAGTCAGAAAAGGTAATGTTTATAAGTTCGAATGCAATAATTTGGCTGTCATCCATAGCTTGTCACTCACTCACGCAATCGCTCATAAACCGGATGATCACTGTGGAATGTATGACTGAGCCCCGCAGTGGAAGAATTATAAGGCTGTTGAAGATAGAAGAAGACAAAACACAGATGAGTTCAGATCCAGGAGTTTGTGAAGTTCTCACAAAATGAGGTTGTTCTCACTGAAGTCAAACTAAAGTCTACCTATTTATAGGCTTATCGAGTAGAGGTGGATTCAACAATGATGTATGTGTGCGCGTCTCCGCAGGCTCGACTCGACGACTCGACCAATGAGCTCGCTGCGCGGGAGTCAAGGCCGCGGTGGAGCGGGTTATGTAACGGGCGGCGCGGGTGTGCGCGCGCTGGCGCGCGGGGAGATCAGATACTACACTACACTACATACATACACTGACAGACTATATTTAGCGAGCGTCACACGCGGCGCACGCAACATTCGCGAAGTCGCGGACTGCATTTTCCTTTATGTAACCGCAGATAAAAACAATGATCGCCTTCAAATTGGATAATCAGAGATTAGATTTGGAGAGGCTATCAGGTCGTTTCTTAAGATGCTTTCCTGCAGATGCATTTTAGCACATCACGTGAGCCTAAATATCCGTAAACGTAAATGATATAGATTTTTTATTA
Source organism: Adela reaumurella (assembly GCA_009867175.2). Taxonomy (NCBI): domain Eukaryota; kingdom Metazoa; phylum Arthropoda; class Insecta; order Lepidoptera; family Adelidae; genus Adela; species Adela reaumurella. The sequence goes on from WYDE02245450.1 coordinate 9,574, forward strand.
CGGGGAGCCAAAAGTATTAAACCTCTACTTTTTGCTCCCCGTAAATTTAGGCTCAGGTAATGTGCTAAAATGCATCTGCAGGAAAGCCTCTTAAGAATCTGACGATAGTAACTGTGAATAATGAAATACAAATTGAAAGAACTTCAGCAGAGAAAGTAAGTTCTAAATTGCGAATAATTAAATTGAAAGAACTTTAGCAGAAAAAGATTTGCACTTGAACAACACAGGTAAAAGAACATCTGCTTCGACTGATAAAGTAAAATAATAAAAAAAACAATAATAATAGGGATGTTTCAGTAATCCACGAACGTTCATGATAAGATAATTTGAGTAATAATGTATTTTTGAAATATGATGATGCGACTTTATAAAAACTGTAACCGTGAACTATAATAATAAGAGTTCAAACTACACGTAATTAGTAATGAATGATGCACTGAAGAGTTCTTCTGGCTTTTGATTGTTAACAAGGTAATGACTTAATTCACAGTACTCAATTACGCAGGGCAAATAGATAATGGGTGAAGTCGAAGACAGGTTAACGCTGTCTATAATAGATTTCAAGATCGAGCAGTGGCACTGGCAGCGCGTCTAAGCTCATCCAATGCGCAATGTGCATTCCTCACGGGCCCTTCTAACTGCGCCAGGAATTACATCGGCGGTTCCTGTTGCATCTGCGCGCGAGTCGATTGTCAGAGTATTCCAAAACTGACCGGACTCGGACTCTGAACAGAAGCTATATCCTCAAGACTGATGCGCTCAGGACGTGGCTGGTCTGATCAGAAGGTGTTTATGTCAAAATTGAATTTTGCACATTCTATTTCGAGATCACGGCCGCCTTTGATGTCGCCCGTTTTCTATCCGCGATACCGGCCGACGGACGCGAGGATTACGGACCCGTCAATCATCGAATGCGGTGGCGTATTACTGTTTACACTTTGGCTCAGCGCACCGCTCACGTGAATGAAAGTCGATCGACGCGTTATGGTTTAGCCAGCACTAAATACGCAATAGCATGCTAATGTACGCACGAACACTGCACCGGTAAAAGTAACAGACATAATTCCAGCACTAAAAATATCTACACCCCGCCGCGCCGTCAACAAACCCTTCATTTTTTTAAACGAACACAACTAACTGGGAGTAACTAACTGATCGATAGGATTGAATGATTGGGCCGAATAGGGGAGCACAGCCACACACTCACTTTGTCCACTCACTCTAATCACTGGAGGGTCGGTGCACTCGCGAAGTTTCCACCGTAGAAACAACTTCTTACCATGGTAGGTAGTAGTGGTTCTGACAGATCGCACGCCAGAGGTGTCACGAGCGGAGTCGTATCCTGAGAGTGTTCCGATCGGAACGATGTTGTTAGGATCAGCTGTTCGCAAGTTGCCGGCGGCGGTGCACGAGCGACACATGAAAACCGCTCCGCGATCGCTGGTCGAGTGAAGAGTGAAGGAAGGAACGCGAGCGCGGGCGGTGCGGTGCGACGGAGGACGGGCGTGCGGCGCGGCGTGGATAGGGGGTATCGCTATAACACCGGCTACGTAGGCAGAATGTATACCACGCTCGGCGTTTACGAGACGCGACTGGTGGAAATCTGGTGCAGTGACAGACAACCACAATACGTGATCGATTGTGCGTAGCCACGTGCTGGTGTAGTGAGCGAGTTCCACCATTATTAGGATGACTGACCTCCCTTCATCACGCCGACGAAAGGCGGCGGCGCTAGATATTAAAGAAAATAATATCTAATAGTTACTCACTACTTTTTGATAATAATTTTATCATCTTAACAACTGGTATTCGCATTGGTTGAATAATCTTAAGTTTTTCTTCTTTTAGGGTCTCCACTATAGGTACATACTTTAAAGCTAAGTTTCCCATTCTCGTTACTTAGTAAAAACTTAGAAATATTAATTATGTCTTCTTCTTCTTTCTTTTGCAGCCATTTTATTCGCCCCACTGCTGCGTACAGGCCTCTCTAATTTACATGATAAGAGAGGATTTTAGTCATACATTTCCACGGTGACCAACCGACTTGGAAGTGTGTTTCCTCACGATGTTTTCCTTCACCGGAGTGTCAGCAACCATTTAGCACAAATTCTAAAGTAAATATTGTGCTCCCAGTGGGTATTGAACCCGCGCCTCCCGCTTGAGAGGCGTGCTCTTGTCCGCTCGGCCAATCTGACACCAGAAATTATGTCTTACATAACTAAAAATAAAGAGAAAACAAATTTTAAAACTTCAATTTAATTTTTCTTAAATAAAAAGGATTTATAATTTTTTTTAAAATAATGATCATTTCAGAACAACGAAATCAGAAAGAGCATACATAATATATTACTACTACAATCTTGTTGTTCCAGAGCGTGTATTTTATGCAGTGTGTTAACGGTAATATAAATAAGATAATAAGTGAACATCTCCTCGCGCATGTCGTAAGAGGTGAATAAGGGACCACTAAAACTGCTGCTTTATAAAGCAGTTCGTTCGAGCGTGGGTACAGTTAATATCTGTTGGCTGGATCCGCGAAGCACCTGCTTGGCTCCCTAGACTAGTGTAGCGCTGTTCGCCTCGTCAACGACCCTGAGGACCTCGGAACGTAGAAACCCTGCTGATCCGCAGGGACATTGGATCCTTATGAGTGCCCTATATCCTGCATCATATTACAAGGAACTGCACGACGCAATCACTCCACCCCCATTCTATCATCGCTCTACGCGCAACAGATTTGGGATGCATCCACACTCTGTCGATATCCCCCCACTAAGGGCAAACCGATGTTGTACATTTATTTACAGGGTTGCCAACCCGTGGAATGCACTCCCTTCTGTTTCCTTCCCACTAAGAAAGTACATATATACTTATAAAATGTACACGTAAAGTGCTTTCTGACGATACCCCACCAGATTATGTTTGAAAACATTTTTATTTTCTTAAAGATCTTTTTTTTTTCTAACTGTACCAACACTGAATTATTTGCGGTATTTTTAGACTTGTTCCTTAATTGCATCATAATTTAACATATTCTGGCGAAAATTTCAGCTTGTTCGGTCCAGTATTTCTCGAGTTCTTCGGAAATGGGAGGGACAGACAAACAGACAGACGGACGGACAGACGAACGAAATTGCTTCACTAATAGGATTTCCGTTTTTTAACTGAACCCTAAAAAAGGATGAGTTAACTAGTCACCTCTCTCTCTCACCTATATATGACGATGAATGCTGTGTTGATGATGATGGAGAATTACATCAAGTATTGGGTTGCGGAGTAGCCTAGTTGGTGAGCGCACGCCTCTTACTCGAGGTCGTGGGTTCGAGACATGGTATGCGCAAAAAAATTCCGGATTTTAAAATCACTGTTAAAATTTGTATGCAAAATTACGATGCACCTCAGTGAAGGAAAACACCGTGTGGAAACCTATACATTAACAATACGAAAGTGTTGTAGTGTATAAAGGTTAACTGGAAGAGATTGCCTCCGGTAATAAGTTCGCCTCCTGCTAAGCAGAAAGTCAATATAAGTAAAAAGTTCCCTAAGCCTGCCGTCCCAAATTCCACCAGAACAGAAGCTGTCACAAATGATATAGTTGACGGGGCTATCGCTCCGTGCCCACGCCCGCGCCTGGTGCGTCCTGCCTGCATGAAGCGTGATTCGTTGAAGGAATTGGCTCAATTGATATTTACGCTTTTATTATTATGCTATTCGTTACATCACTTGCACAACACTCCCAGAGACTGCGCTTGAATATGATGCCGATGTTATAAACACACAACTAGGCGTGGCTGAAAAAAGAAAAATAATTTTAGCGTTAACGGCCACACGAAGCCGTAACGGAGAAAAGTAAAAGCCTTAACGGTGAAATCGGAGAAGTGACCCTGGCGATAACGCCACACGGAAGATCCTAGTCTTAACGGAGAAAAAGTAAAAGCCTTAAAGGTAAAAAGGAAAAGTGACCCCAGCGATAATGGCCACAAGAGGCCTTTACAAATAAAAAGACAAAGCCTTAAGAGTGAAATCGCAGAAGTGGCCTTTATCAAAAACGGCCACGGGAAGCTTTAACGGAGAAAAATGAAAAACCTTAACGGTTAATTGAAAAGGAAAAGTGACCTTAGCGATAATGACCACACGAGGCCTTTACAAATAAAAAGACAAAGGCTTAACGGTGACAAAGGAAAAGTTATCTTAGCAATAACGGCCACAAGAAGCCATAACGGAGAAAAGTGAAATCCCTTTACCGCTAAAAAGGAAGAGTGACCTTAGGGAAAATGGCCACACGTGGCCTTTACAATTAAAATGCAAAGCCTTAACGGTGAAAAATTAAAAGCGACCTTAGAGATAACCGCCACATGAGAGTTTAATGGAGAAAAGAGAAAAGCGATAACGGTGAAAACGGTAAAGTGTCTTTAGCAATAACGGCTTCGCGTAGCCGTAACGAGGGATGAAAATTTCCTTTGTTGGCATTTGGTCAGATTTTCAAATCGTCAGACTTTCAAATGGTCAGATTTTCATTTCGTCAGAATTTC
>WYDE02245561.1:0-14101 GCA_009867175.2 Adela reaumurella
TCAGATAATCACACACTGTCGCACCCGTAACCAAGCCTGTAGCACCCGTAACCTGACAAATATTTTATATTAAAATAATGGTGCAAGATCTCCCGAAAATAATAACACCACATTTTTCATTAGTTTATATTTTTGTCCATTCGCATTTTTATTTGCAGTTTTTTCATGTACTTTCACAGAGTTTTTAGTATTTTCAATACCCTCAAATGGTAACTTCCGAAAAATGTCGCACCCGAAACTACACATTCAAAAATTTATAGAAAAAACAAATACAGATTTAGCATCATCCTATTTACACTATTTCATAGTTAATTTTAAGTTACATTTTTCTATTAATTGTAAACCAATTTATCTTTCATGAATAAATAAAAACATTCACTAATATGTCTATGATTTTGTTCTAAATGTCGCACCCGTAACCATGGAATGGCCGTCTACTGGCTAAATTGATACGCAATCTTTTTAAAAAAAACTGGGCCTGACAAGACCATTAGTGAGCTCTTATATGGAAAGAGTATCGAAGGTGTCTCTTGTTGCCTCGTACCACATATGGATACGGGCGTGGAGGGAGTCCCTGAGTTCACATAGTGCACGTCCGAGTAACAGGTCAGACTCTCTGATGAGGCCCGAATATCCGGCCGAAACATTGACTGATAAGCACTCTTGGTGGCCACCAATCTGATTCTGTGACTTCCTCCCTGTCTTCAGTGGGCCCAGGAAATGCTCTTGGTGAAACCATTGCAAGCTGAGTTTGTTTCTCTCTCCAAAGTACAGAGCGCACATTCTTCAGGTTTCAGGTCTACAACCTACTCACTGACTTAAAAATTATTCTAATGAAAGTTCTCTAATGAAGACAAACTCTTTGTTCAATGTTTTTATCCATAATAAAAATTGCAAAACACACCTGACAAGAACATAATCAAGCACTGTAAACAAACTAAATATCAGTTGGTGCTCAAACACCGCGCCAGAATAGAAAACAGTTGTGCCAACTTAGCAACAAAAAAGAATTATTTGAATTTGGAATTTGAATTACATGATCAATTCCCGATACATCTTTTGACTGAATGTATGTTTGTGCACTCATTGCAGTGATTGAGAGAGTGAAATATGACAATGTTATGTATAAATAGACTAGGGAACACTGACAAACCATTCTGTAGAAAAAACTATTAATTTTTAAGTAAACACCGTCATATAATTACATCTTAACGTTAGCACCGACAAGGACGGTCGGTAATGACAATTTGCTCTTTAAACTAGAACCAATATTATTATTTCACAAAAATTTAATCCCGATGACTTCAGTATTCAGAAATTATATTGGGAAATAAATGGATTCATAAAAAGAATAAATAAAACTAAATTTCAGCAGGCACAATTTGTCACTACCAACAAAACCGAGAGAAACACAGACACGATATAAGTAGTAAGTGTGAGGCAGACTGGCCGACGCGACGCAAGGCGGACAGGGCAAGCGTCAAGCGGATCCTGTGTTGTTATGCTTCGTTAGTGGATGAGGTGATGTGTTAGTAGACAGACGCAGGCGAAGATGAGCTGAATCCCATGGTGCTACACGACACAACACCGCAGCCTCACGGGAGTCGGCTCACCCGCGCCTCGCCCTCCAACCCCCAACCAGAACGCCGACACACGCGGCACCTGTCAGTCCAAGCCGTGCACAGCGCTCTAGTTCACAACGCATCAACTGATACTGATAAATTCTCAAAAATTTACGATGAGTACAGTTGAGGCTGGATTACTTTTAGTTAATTAAATTTAAAACATGTTCGGTTCTGAACTAGAACAATGCTCACATGAATCAGCAGAAGGCCAAGATAGCAATAGGGAGGGTAAGGTTAAAGAATGGGGTGCCATTAACTGTGACAATGAATAAAGGAAAAATGTATGACACAATTGAAGTGAAAATAGATATAGTAGGTTCTTGGATATTTTTTTTACCCTCCCAAGATTGTTACCAGGACCGGCTCTGAGTAAACCATCACAGCGAAACATCCCAGTTGCATAGTTCTCCAATCAATATCAAAATCTGTTAAATCATATCCGGTGAGCCCCTCAGAAACTACACATGACTCAGGCAGGACAAAGGCGAAAGTTAAGTCTAATGGAAGACATAACATTCCCAACTGCGTCCAGTTTATTTGATTGATGACCTACAGGTATAATGAATTGGTTAGATTGATGACTGATGACAGATGCAACCCAATTACACAGCAACAGGCGGTAAAAACATGAAAATTTTAGTACAAACAGATTTATTAGAGCACATGTTAGAAAGAAGTAAGCACACAGATAGCATTTGAATCCTAGGCTGCAACTTGATGATTTAAATCACTTATTACATTTATTTACATCTCCAGTATCAGCTTGAAAAAATATGTATGTAACTGGTGTTTGTCAACATGAACTATTTCACTAGAACAGCGGCTCAAAAACTTGTTGACACCATGACCCAATTTTAAAAATCACTGTTGCCATGGCCCGGCCCGCATCTCTTTTTACAAAGGTACTCTTGGGCAAGATTTGGAGTGGCACTCCTGACTGAAGTAGTGTTGCCGTTTTTAGAAAAACGCTAATGAGTAGGAAACCTAACTGAACCCTTGCAAAGCCGAATGTGTATCGGCAGTAGCAAAACACACAGTGCAACTTTTTCGGAGAAATTTTAAATATTTATAAATTTTGTAATTAAAAAATTGCGTATTTTATTTTAATCTCATTTCCTGCTCATCTGACCTACGGGAAATGTAGAATGATGGAATAAATAATACAACCAAAGTTCGAAGAAATATTGTTTAACATGGGAAATCAATCTCATCCAATAACACCAAAAACACATATGCGTGTACCTGGCACCGGTGAACCATTTTTCGCGTGCGTGTAGCTGGCGTTCAAAGGCTTTAGAAATGAACACACATAATCGCCAGTTCAATTTCAAATGTTTTGCGACTCGTACTATAGTACAGCGGTTCCTACCGCTGTACTAGATTATTCTGCAGATGCAAAAATAAACTTTAATTGTGTACAAATAGGTGACAGCACAAGAATATTAAATATTATACATTTTTTATTTACATTGCACATCCAATATAAAGCGCAGAAGCCAACGAAAACTCCCAAACACCGCGTAGAAATGCACTTAATAAAATATTTATGTTGTGCTTACTGCTCAGCATAATAATAAAATATAAGAGGACACGCAAACAACAATGCCCACATGCAGCACACTCTTCTAAACTTCCTTTGGAATGTTTTAGTGGAATAGCCGATGGTTGTGTTAATAGTATGTTAATATTGACTTCGAGCGAAAGCATATCTGATTAACCCTTCTCCTTCCAGAGATGCCGGTCGGCACAAACGCGCGAGCTATGCCAGCTTCCACTAGTGCCGGTTGGCACAACATACCGCGGTTTTAACACAACGTCAAATATGTGCACACTGTTTGTTTTTTTATGCACTCTCCACAGGAGCAAGAGGGATAGATAGATAGCTAATGAAATTCTCTTTTCATAGACTACAAATTCACCTAGCGACAGTCTTCGTTTTCCGAGTAAGAAGTTCGTAAAAGTTCGTAATACATTATGCCGGCGTGAGATATTCTCTAGTGATCTCTTCATCTTCATTTTCAACTGCAATTATTGCCGATTTTTACAATGAAAAGGTATGTTATATAAAATTATTTCTAAAAGTATGTCTATTCACGAGTATAATCATATAGATATTGCATAGGTTTATAGCAAAATTATACTAAATAAAAATTTATGAAGATATCTGCACGTCTCTTTTTTCGATTTCTGTAGATCAGACTAAAAAATATGTGCTTATATACAAGAACATCCTAATGAGTTTCACATTATTTTATAGGTAATCTCATTGGCAATAAGGATAACCTTACTTTATTATCATATCTTGATTATTTTACGAAATATTGGAGGTTATATCAAGGTCGGCTCAGAGCGCGCGCACGCCAAATACCCCTGGAATTTAGCGGTAGTAGTTGGTATTTTAAAAAGAAATTGGTATTCGACTATTGGAAGTAGGAAGGTTAAAGCACAAAACGAAATGCACACTGGAAAGTTTGTCATTATCAAATGTTTACATTTACCAGCAATATTATAAGGTGGTGTTTTGAAAGCATTTTGTGACATAGTCATATATGCAAAAAGTAGTAGCGATGATCGTCTTCATTCTGCGACGAAGTAACAGCGGCATAATTATTATTACGTAGAGGGAAAAATTACATTGCATGAAATTACAACCAGTTTCATCGTGATAACCATAAGGCATTCATACAAAAAATATAATGCATTCGAAATTGCTAAAACACTGTGAACAAATGTAACATGGATAAACATCAATGTATAAAATTCTTTTGCATCCATATGGTCTAGGAGGCTGTGAAAAAAAAACACGTGATTTTGTTATGAAAATGATTATGCTGGTCTTGTACCGAACTTTTTCGGCTTCAAGAACATGTTGGTCTGGCAACTGGGAGCCGTTGCGTTCAGAAATGGCAACACTTTTAAAAGTTTAAAAATTCCTATCTCAAATGCTTGCAGTCGAAGTGTCCAAAAGTAAAATGTAGACCTAGATACATGGATAATGGTAAAAATTAAAACATAGAAAAATGTTTGAGCTTCTACCTGCCAGACGATTTGAACAATGGGCCGTTTAAGTTTAAAAAGGACTTAAGCGACACTTTTTCTCCATCTTTCAAAGTCGTCTGGCAGGCTGAAGTTCATACATTTTTCGATGTTTTCAATTTCTACTCTTATATATCTTAGTTTTGGACACTTTTCGGAACCAACTAACAGCTTTTGAGATAGGAATTTTTAAAGTTTTTAAAGTGTTGCCATTTGTGAACGCAACGGCTCTCAGTTGCCAGACCGACAAATCCTTGATGCCGGAAAAATAAGCAATACGACCAGCGTAATAATTTTCATGATAAAATCCCGTGTTTTTTTATTCACTACCTCCCAGTCCAATACTTTTACATATTCATTCCTAGTTTACAAAAAACAATTAATATCACAATATATATATTATATTTTTTCTTAATAAATTAACTGAAACCACGCCGTCTGTTTATCCGTGAAGAATCAGTGCTGGTGTGTGGTGCTGGTCGCCGCCCGCCGCGTGCCACCGTGTCGCACCGCACAGCTAGAACTCTGACTGTGATGTGACACAACAAACACAAGTCACGGGCAAAGTTCCAGCCGCAAAGAGCAACCTCCTTCTTCAAACGCCCTCCGTCCTGCTCTTCGACATTCATTTTAACTGATACTATCCTCTTAGTCAGAACTACACTCTTTTTCATAACGACGCTTAAGTTCCCACACCGCGTACGTAAGTAATTTTTTGCAACTTATCAGGAGCAATAAAGGACTTCATATTTTTTATGTTTTCTAATACACATTTAAAAAAAATTACCACATTATAGTGTTTAACCCCTGGTACGTCAGAGGCACACACTTGTGCCTACTGCATTTTGGTACCGACGCTACTACTGCGAAGTTTGAACTAATGTAGGTTCTTTATTCAGCATTCTTATGGTAGTACACTACACATGAATTTGTCAAAATATTACATTTTACATCCGGTTGCTGCGTTGCTTGAACGCTCCCATACTAACCCATACAATACTACTTTGACATGGTTGCCGTGTGTGTGTGAAATTGCCCTAAAGGTATTATATGTGAGGTACCTGGCTCGGAGTGGAGCTGCAGTCTCCCATCGTACAGCATGAAGTCATCAGAGTCCGCGATGAGGGCATTGCGTAGTCGGCGCCGTGCGCACCCCTCTGCACACAACACATCACCTTCTTCAAAGCTACGTGTAGGCAAATAGGCCGCCGAAACTAAATAATTTGCCGCACTTAAGGTCGAATATTTAAAGAGTGTCAGTCCAATTTCACTCAGAATTCAGTTGGTTCAGTCCGTCAGTCCTGCCACACGCACATACCCCCACAGTCGCGAAAGATCTTGAGACTTGATACATACTTTATGATTATTTTGTTTGAATATACAAATATATTTTTTTAGTTTGCCCGACAATGGTAAATAATGACAAAAGTCTCCAATACCAGTATCTAGCGTGAATAATTGAGAAACAAATTCTGATTACTTTATGTTAATATTTTCGGTTGACGCGGTATAAAAGAGCGACTTACATTTGTCGAAGTTTCGTCTCCACTGTGGAGACATCCTCAGGACTACGCGTACTGCGACGACATGGAGGACACGCGACACGTCGTCCAGTCAGATTGACATTATCAGATTGACGTGTCGGTTTTCCTCCAGGTCGTCACAGTGCGCATAGTCCTGAGGATGTCTAATCTACAATATACATATTTTGAGCATTATAGTTACTGGTCCAATATGTACTTGTACTTTATTAATATTTTGTATCTTGGGTTTTTTGGGCTAAAATTGTAGTTGCTGTACTCATGACATTGTTATCTCTTTAGTATTGCTTTGTACAATTATCTTGACTTTTTTTAGAATTTGTATTACACACCTCTGTCACATTTTTTGGCACTACGCAATTGTAAATGTTCGTTCACAGATATGCCTGATCAGCCAGGGAAAGTAGACCACACCTCGACATAGTCAATTGACTAGTTGCGAGGCCAAATCCCTAAATAGAGTTTGCTATAAGAATAATTTGTAATTTGTAAATATATTAGTGAAATGTAAATGGCATCGAAAGACTAAAATAATAATTGTTACTGGGCCGAATGCTTTTAAAATCGATATCTGCGGGTCTACATGTCCGAATACAATTCCGATGTCATAATTGAAAAAAAAAGTTGAGAGTTGCAGGATGCACGCAGGAAGCAAAGCTTTTCGCTCACACAGCTTTATTGTCTGTTTTTTTTTTTAATTTATTCAAATTGAGCACACCTATGCTATCAGTTAATATGACGATTGCTGTTGGTTTACTCACCAGCGCCGACGAGCACACAACGTCAACAGAATATTTGAAATCTATATCTACCCCAAAATCTACATAACGATTACCATGAAAACATACCCAAAATTATCCCTCGGCGTGCATTTTGTTTTTGAAATATTACGTTTTACAGTGAAATTGATAGAATATTTGAAATCTACCTACATCCCGAAAAAATAATATAAGAGTACCAAGCCGATATACCTTAATTGTCATACGGCGGCCATATTGTTTTGAAATCTTTTATGTTTTATAGTGAAATTGATAGAATATTTGAAATCTAAACCCCCAAAAACCTATATACTGAGTACCATGACGATTACCTCAGCTGTTTTAACGATTACCATTTTGTTTTGAACTTATTGCCTTTTGTTTTACTGTTTAGTGCAAGTTTTTCCCTTATGGCGTCCACCGAAACTTGTTACTATTCCTTTTTTTGATGAAACAGCCCCTAGAAAACATTTTTTTTCTTATCCAAAATAAAGGAATACAGAAAAAATCAGAAATATATGTTATAGATAAAGGAAAAATGTATTCGGCAATATGAATGTTTTTCCTTTAAAATTACTGTTGTGGACTTAGCTTGTACCAAAAAAGCCCTAAATGTGGATGATCACATCGGATCGATTTGACAATCAAATTAGAGAGATAGCTAGCTGTCTCGGTCATTACTCTCGATTGGTCACATCTACAGAGGCATGGACAGGACGGGTAGCGCTATGGAATGACAACTTTTCGACTGTATATGCTTGAAAAAATGTACTGACCTTGCAAGGTGGTGGGTGGTGAAAGGTGGGGGTAGGTGCGCCCGTCGAGGGCGAGGGTGGGGTCGGTGAGGCATGACGCGCCGGCCTCCAGCGCTCGCAGCTCCGGCTTCTCCTCCAGGCCCGGCTCCAGTTTCACCGGCGTCCTGTCACATACAACAATGCGTACATCCATTATACAGTCAGTGCCACGCCATGCGCCCACAAACTCCACCACCCCTGCCACTCTGCAGCATCAATATTAAATTTACCCTCGTGAATGACTGAATGGCTGACTGGATGACAGACTGGCTAAATGATTCTGGAAAAATCGTCAATTGGGCTACCTCCGATTAGAAGAATTTGACTACAAAAATAAAAAAAATATACGAGGGCTGGGTTGCATCGGAGTCACGGCCGCTTAACTTTGGAGATTGGTGAATTTAATGCCGCAGACAGGACTGGTTTGACCTTGTTGCTCCATCATCAGGTCCACAATACAACTCTGCAACAGTGCCACGTTGAACCAAGTACAGCGAACTCAGGCACGATGGGTTTTCCTTCACATACAATAGAGTTCCAGTAGTGAACTTGTTGCTTCATCATCAGGACAACAAAATCAAGTCTGCAGAAGCACCTTGTTGAACCAAGTACGGTGAGCCCAGATGGTGAAAATTCAAGTTGACTCAATGGATTTTTCAGAATTTGTAAGCACTTCCTCCACTTTTCCACACTTGTTCTAAGGCCACAGTTTTCGAAGGGCTCGATGTATAAATCTCAGGTATCTCATTTTGGCAAGTCGGAAGAACTGCCTTTTAGCCCAGTAGGGTAAAATTTATTGCCTTTCATATTATTAGAATCGCTGATTTTAACACAGAAGATTAACCCCTCAAAAACGTACACTGTGTGCCTGCTAAATTTTGATAGCGATGCCTGTGCCCTCGACTACTGTGAAGTTTGAATGAATGTAGGTCAATGATTGGTCGCCTTTGGAGTGTGAATTTAGTATAATATCGTTCGGCAATGTCTGTTGCCTTGATCTATTTGTCAAAATATTAGTTTGTGGAAGAAATATTTCTCGAACGATCATTTAGTACCGCGGCAACCGTTACTTTTTCCGTTTCGTGAGTGAAATAATTTATTAAAAATCGAAGGAAGTTACTTCTTTCTTAGTGTTGGTGTTAAAATAAGAGTAATGAGTAGAATTGTGCTTGTATTCTTCGAAAACAAAATCGAAAAAATGTGCATCATGTTTCGTGAAAAACAGTGTTTTGTGCCAGTTCACAAAAACATAACTTCTAAATAAAAGGTAAGAACTATATCAGTTTATTGCATTATTATTGACAATTTGATGTAGATTCCGGTGATGTATAATGCTATATAGAGGTCTACAGTTTTTTCTATTGAAAAACGAGAAATTACAAACGTCATCAAATTTCGGAAAAATCCGTAAAACGCCCGAGTCGCCTACGTTTGATGGGTTAATTACGTGTTTTTAAGGCTACATTAACCCCTTGAACATCGGCGGGGCACCCCGTGCCCAGGCTGTAATATTGTCGCCGAATGTCGGCGGGACCCGCGCATGCGTATGCAGATAGGTGGGCCATATGACGATGATTGATCGCCTTTGGAATATGAAATTAGCATAATATCGTTCGAAAATGTCCGTGACCTTGATCTATGAGTAGTGGTGCTCGGGGTCGCTGAGCTGTGCTAGCAGCGGTACCAGCAGCGCCTTGGTGTCCTCCAGAAACGGACCGGCGGCAGTAGTGATGCTGCAACAACCACCACACTCACCACTATATGGGTGACAGTGATGAATGAGTCGTGGTGCTCGGAGTCTCTGAGCTGTGCCAGCAGTGCCTTGTTGTCCTCAAGCAGCGGATCTAGTAGCAGTAGTGATGCTGCAACAACCACCACACTCACCTGTAGATGGGTGACAGTGATGAATCTGAGTCGTGGTGTTCGGGGTCGTTGAGCTGTGCCAGCAGCGCCTTGTCCTCAAGCAGCGGATCCAATAGCATTAGTGATGCTGCAACAACCACCACACTCACCTGTATATGGGCGACAGTGATGAGTCTGAGTCGTGGTGCTCGGAGTCGCTGAGCTGTGCCAGCAGCGGCGCCAGCAGCGCCTTGTTGTCCTCCAGCAACGGGTCAGGTGGCAGCAGTGACGCTGCAACAATCACCACACTCTCATTCTTCAAACTCCTATGTATATATATATATATCGTAGGTTTACAAGCAAAACGACATAATGCAAAAAAATGTCTTTTTGGGAAATTACATTTTAAAATTTACAGAAACTTAAATATTTTTCTAGTGGGAAATGTAATTGCTCAACCTTTTTTTTAATGTATAACGTTATACCTTTTTCATCATTTTGATATAATACATTAATAAGATATTTCAATGATTAGGGCAATGAAATTTTATTTAAGACTTTAAACAATAAAAAGGATTACATATTTTCTTTTTTAAGTAAAATGTCATAAAGTAAAAAGTGTAATTTTCCAGCAAATATTAGCCTAACTGAACTTGATTTCTAAATCAATATATGTCACAAGTTCAAATGTCGATTAAGGATGAAATTTTTACTTCTTTTCTTCCGCGATATTTCATCACCGTTTCTATTGGAATATGTCACTATTGACAAATGACTGTTTGCTCTTAAAGTGGTCAGTCAGCAGATATAGGCCGGATGCAAAATCGCCCAATCTAGTAACAAATTTTAGACATATGAATATGGCGCTTTGCTGTTAAAAAGTAGATTTTTATCAAGCATTTCTGTATATTTCATTAAAAAACACATAATTTTGAGTTATGTCATTATGTTTATATAGCAACGATATGTGTTCTCTATTAAGCTCTTTTTAACCGGACTCAAGATTAAACACATAGCTATCCTAAAAGTATAAAAAAGCAGTTAAAAGGGTTGCATATGTTTTATTTAATTCAAAGCCCAGACAATAATGATTAATAAACAAATTTTGGACATTTTACCATATCTGTGGAATCTGATATCTGTCATATCACATTTTATCTGTGGAAGAAATTTCCAGCAATATTTCGACTTCTCCACACTTTGTAGAATCAATTGGATCCTATATAGTAGATCTTGCATTTACTTACGGGGGACGGGTGACGGCGAGCGCTCCTTGGGACAGAGGAACACCTCGATTTCTCCTCGCTCCGACTTCATGTGGATCATGTAGCCCTTTTCGCTAGGCGGAGGAACCTGTTCCAATACACACGACTCTATTATTTACTATTCAAACAATTACAATTATTTAATAATGTTGTAAAGTAATATTGATGGGTAGTCTTCTTTTAGGTTTTTTCACTACTTTTTATGTTCCAAATTCTAGCTTAGCTTCAAGCACAGCTTATATTTAAAATCTGTGTACTTCTTTTTATATATATATATTTGGGTTATTTTTCGATACGAGTGAGGACTTCCTAGTGAATCGGTCAGATGATATGCAAAGTCCGCGTGCATTGGTTCAATACCACAATGTGTTCTGTACTTTTTTTTGTTTTTAGTTATGTTTTAGTACGCTACATTTTCACGTGTCTCGTAATTCTTAACCATTAATCTCTTTCCATTGTAAATGAGGAATAACCTACGATTTATTTTTATTTAGCAACACAATAGAGTTGTTTAATACGTGTTCCCTAGCACGTGTAGTTAATTAGAATCCATACAACTGCACTCACATTGAGCTGGGTTTCCGGCGGTGCCTTTATAGGTATAACGGTCTGATTCCGAAACTCAGCTATGGAGCGCAGGTCTGCGTAGGTTATGTACGCGTGACCCGCATTTTCTGAACTAAGTCGCTGCAACGCTTTGTGTGCTACGGCGACCGCTCGCGTCACGCGCGCCTCCCGCCCGCGTAGCGCGTGTACCTCGCGTTGCAGCCGCGTCACACACGCTCCGTCGGTCACTTCACCTAAACATACCACCAAATTGGGTGTGACAAAATACAGTATACTTTTACACAAATCTAAACAAACATTTCAAAAAGCCACTCCAGTCGAAATGGTAAGCAAAATTCACATTTTATTTAAGTTTCGCAGGTCGGCTGAGTTGTACACAATGATTTATGTATGATCTCACTCAAAGCCAACACAATCACAAATCACGCCTGCTATATATAGTGCAAGCGCTAATTGCACATGGACCAAAAAATTTGAAAGAAAGTGTAAAACTATACACCGTAGCCTTCATCCTCAAACAAAATAAGACCTCCCAACACAATCCAAACGTATCAAAGTAGAATAAGGCCCGACTGACTTGCCCACCTAATAATAAAATTAAAATAAAGCACACAGCTAAATAAAAAAGCTCTATAAATAGCTCGACAGCCATTTATAGACCCATTTTATTACATCACAGTCGGCGACCGACATAGGTAAGGATAAAATCAATACTCAAGTATTGTAAAATAGTCCAACCAGTGCCGAATTAATGATAAATTCAAACGGCTGGAAGCCATATAACAACAAAAGGGAAGGCTATACCTAAAGAGATATGCCACGTGGGACAGTGCACCCGTGCCGACTTGTGTCTGTCTCTCAAGACAATTTCTGCACAAAAGTACAGCATCAGTTCCGGCACATTTGAC
Organism: Adela reaumurella; assembly: GCA_009867175.2. Taxonomy (NCBI): domain Eukaryota; kingdom Metazoa; phylum Arthropoda; class Insecta; order Lepidoptera; family Adelidae; genus Adela; species Adela reaumurella. Next base: position 12,337 of record WYDE02245561.1, read on the forward strand.
TTACACCGCCGAGCCGATAATGTGTATGAGAATAGAGACCGCCACTGTCAAAAACACCCTGAGAAAGAATCACATTTCATTGATGTGAAGGTTCACCATTCAGCCATATGCAAAATGATTTTTTTTTGTGCCAAAACAATGGCCACATTCGCGTCATTCCTAGCACCGATGCCACGGCTGGGCGCGAAGAGAACAGCTATAGAGATCAGGTACTGTGGCCAGGACATTGCACATCCTCTGGGAGTAGGGGCGGAAACCAAGCCCACGTTCCCAAAGCCATAACTGGAAGCTAATCAGTCTATAGAGAAATCTACCTTTAAAAATGCTTCACAATCAATTTTAAAATAAATTTTCACTTTTGGGCTAATATATAAAAGTCCACGATAATAATAAAAATCTTCTGAGTGTTTGCAATAATCTTAGGATTTATTTTAATTAGATTCTATATTCATTCATATATTATTGTATTGTATTAAACTTTTTTTGTACACCATTATACAATATACATGGTACAAAAAGGCGAGTTCATTGCCAAAACTTGGCAATATCTTACTACATACCTTTTGGATGTGATAATGAGCATGTAGGCGTACAAGTTACAAAATTGAGAAAATATAATTTTTAATTTTATTGGTCCTTAGGTATTAGGTTAGGTTAGGTATTAGGTCCTGTGGAATTAGAGACTTTAAAACCAGCATTTTCAGAATAAATTATTTATGGATAGGTGCGCAATTTGAAATTCAAATAAATTTTATTCGAAAGCAGTGTTATTGTAATTTCAAATTCAGTCATTTGTTTTTAGATAGTGTTTTGTTCTTGTGACATTGTGGTAGTTTTTGGCACCATGGATAAACTGAGAATTCGTTCAATTTACGTGTCATCCGTATGAAATTCTATCCATAAATTGGAATAATAGGACTACACGGTTTCATAATTTGTAGACTTTTTGGCTTTAAAATTTTTTCTGAATTATGCGCTTTGATAAGCACAGAAGTAGCAACGAGACACCCTTTCAACGAGAAATTTTAAGTAGCGATGAGTGCCGTACCAATAATGGCAACATATTCTCACTTGTCCTCAACAAAGCATTCAAAACCATTACTAAGTAGAGATCAAATATTAATGCATAAAGTGACACGAATGACAAAGGAATTGCAGATAGCAACAAAAGGCCAGAAGGATAACAGAATAAGCTTTTTGGAATTCAGGAATGACATTGTACTATAGAAACAATACTGTCACATAATATTTGATAGCATTGAATACTAAATTTCTTCTAAATACGAGGGTAGATCATAAAGTTTTTGGAATCACACAATTTAATCAGATATTTTGAGGGTAGTTTGTAATGAAAGTAACCACTCGCTATAGTAGTGTTTTAACGTCATATATCATTCAACTGCGGATTATAGTTTTTAAGAAATTAAATTTTGAATTCAAGTTGCTGCTAAAAATAATAATTACGAGGTATGGAGAAAACGAGATTCATGCGGGTATAAAGTACCTGTTTCTGAAAAAAAATTCTACTAAGGATTTTTTTTTGGATATGCAGCAAACATTAGGGGACAGAGCACCACCCTATTATACTGTTGCTTCCTGAGTATTTCAGTTAAGGGGCCATACTATGCCAATCCGTGGTACTCGCTTACCTATCGTACAAATAAAGTCACAAAGTCATATAAAGGTAGGCAAAATAGATGCGGAATTCGTTTGAACATTCTCGCTGCACATACGTCCTGCGCGAGGTCTCGCCGCGCCATTTTTT
>WYDE02245672.1:0-14100 GCA_009867175.2 Adela reaumurella
TGAGGAGTATATGTGGAGACACAATGAAAGACAGATTGAGAAATTGTGAAGTGCGAGAGCGTTGTGGTTTGAAAGAAGATATAGTGACAATGATTGAGAAAGGAATGCTTCGGTGGTTAAGTCATGTTGGAAGAATGGATGAAAGAAGACTGACGAAAGAATTTTTTGTAGCGAATGTGAGTGGAAGAATCGGGAAGGGTCGCCCTAGACGCACGTACCTAGAAAAGATCGAGCATGTGCTCCAAAAGAGGCAAGTGCGCAGTATCCGTAACCGACGAGCATGTATGAAGAATCTGCTTCTGTTTGTCTATGAGAGTGTAAGAAGCGGCAGAGGTGTGTCAGGATCCGTTGTCTCTGCCTACCCCACTGGGAAACAGGCGTGACGCTATGTATGTATTTGGGATAATTCATAATCATCAGGGTGGTGCCTTTGAAATAATTCCTGGGGAGTGATACGTAACGTAGGGCACCCTACGTTTTTTGATTTCATAACAGATTGACGGATTACTAAATACGAATTATTAGATTAAGGCACCCATAGCGCTGCTTCTCAAAGAAGAAGGGCGTATGTACGTACGGTTTTTCAATATTAAAAAATCTAAACACGCCCTTTTACCCTTATAAATATACGGATTACAAAATAGACTAACCTTCACTTCATAGGTGGTGGAGTACTCGTCCAGGTTCTTGTGAAGTGGAGTTTCTCTCTCAGGAGGGGACGGGAGCCCAAACTCTTTCTCCGCGAAGCTCTCTTCCTTCACTTCATACTGCTTCTCCTCCTCGAAGATTTCGCTCTCCTCGACCTCCCGATGACCTTTAAAGGGGCCAGGCATCATCCTGTCTGTTGCCTCGAAAACGGGTCTCAACTGAAAATTAAGAGAACCTTTCTCACAACTGGTTTTAGCGGATTTCTCCTTAAACGACCGACCCACTTATTTATTATGCATGGATTGTATGTCAACGTGAGGTTTAATGTTGGGACGTGTTAATTAATGGACTGCACCGAATAACTGTGCTTTGGTGGATTGGATTGGATACATTCACGAAGATACTATTTTAGCAAATTTGCCCAGTCTGATTGAAATCCTAACAATGTCATGTCCTGGCTGGTTATAATTATTTCTTGTTATAACGGACACAGAAATACATACTTTGTTAAAATTAGACGTTTGTTTATATATATTGCTATTATTAAGATCGAACAAAGAACACAAACAAAACACGTTTCTTGTATGGGAACCCGCTTATTTATTACATTATATCATTTTATTTATTTCTTGTTATAATGGACATAGAAATATATATTTGTGAAAATTTGACGTTTGTATCGATTGCCATTATAAAGATCGATCAAACAAACACAAAAAAAAACAGTTTCTTGTATGAGAAAATGCTTCTTTTTTTTTTACTTTAGTTGATTTTATTTATTTTTTGTTATAATGAACATAGAAATATATACTTTGTGAAAATTAGAAGTTTGTATCTATTGCCATTATTAAGATCGAGCAAAAAACACATACTACGTTCCTTATATGGGAACACCCCACAGTTTTTAACTTTAATTCATTTTTATTGTTTGATTTAATAGGGACCATTGAGTACATACGTGAAAATTAGACGTTTGAATGTGTTATAATTATTAAGATCTTGCAAAAAAGCCGAAGAAAAAACTTTTCTTGTATGGGGACCCCCCTTTAATTTTTTACATCATTTTATTTTTATAATTTGTTCTTTTAGCGGCCATAGTAACGCATACTCTTCGAAAAGTACTAGATTGTAGATATATCGAGCAACAAACGTCGAAAAACACACGTATCTTGTACGTAGACCCCCTTAATTATTTCATTTATCTTCTTATATCGGCCATAGTTGTACAGGTCTTCATAAAATGTTGTTTGTTTATGCATTACCATTCCTAAGATATAGCTCTATAACCGACGGACGGAGGCCGAAAAAATCACGTTTTTTGTATGGGGATTAATTACCCTTAATTATTAACTTTATTTTAAATTTAATATATTATCTGTGAAAGTTTCAAGTTACTACCGATTACGGTTCAAAAGATCGGTTCACTGTTCAGAAGACAGCCCTGTGACAGACGGACGGGCGGACAGACATCGGAGTCTTAGTAAAAGGGTTCCATTTTTACCCGATGGGTACGGAACTCTAAAAATATAGCTACGGATTGATATCGTACTGTTGAGACACTGTTTCGGGATTTCGCCAAGGGGACCCAAATTTACTTTAGCATTTTTCGTAGATTTATTAGCAAGAGAAAGTTAATGCGTCGCAGATTCTAACAAGATCAGTATAAAACTGTATATAACAGCTGCATTGTCTTGTAATAGTTAGTACATACGAAGGTACATACTTACAAATGGACCTACATTTTAGTACAAAGGATGCCTTGTATGTTCTATGCGGATAGGTAGACACTAATGGTCAAGCTGGTTCAGGCAGTATGGATTATGTGCAAGAGTTCGATTCAAACGTGCTCATTAGTATGGCAGCGCACGTCTCTATAACGCCATATATGTCATGCGGGGGTCCGCAAGCCCTCCAGACCACACAGACGGGCGGGCCTGGTCACAAACAGGCTCACCGCTCACGAGCCGCTCCGGCCTTGCCTCTTATGACAACCGGCCGGAAGACCGGTATGAAAAAGTTGGAGAGCCGTTGCGCGGTTTTTACCTATTTGCAGTTTACGCGGGTTGTACAATGCCTGGTGACTCGTTCACTTCGTCTTCTCATGAACGGGAACATTCAAGATCATCTGATCGAGAAGAACACACAAGGAGTTAAAATATCTAACCACCCTTACTACATAGGTATCATTTCTATGTAACCATATGTATGTAACCAACCTTACTACATATCAATAACGCAAAGGTTGGCTGTAAGAAATTGCTGTATAAATAGTAATAAGTCCGCCATTGTACGCTATTCTTTACTCTTTAAAAGTTTTCTGTATTTCATTATTTTCTATCTATCTATCATATGTTGAAAGTTGAAAGGCGAATGATTAAAGGAAACAGCGTGAATACTATGCTGAAAAGTCAAGTCAAAAGTCAAGATTAGTTGAACTACACGAGTGGCTATTCAAATAGCGTTCTGGGCGTATGTATGGCCGCAAATCCTGGGTTTGGCAGAAACGATGTTAAAGTAGAATAAACGAAGATTAAATGAGGTAATTGAGAAGAATATATGGTGTATCATTGACAGATAAGGTGAGGAATAAATGTATGAGAAAAATTTGCATTGGAAGAAAGCATAGCGACGAGTATAGAGATAAGTATATGCTTAGATGGTTTCGTACCCTAGCTAGAGGAACCTACCAGGACCAAACGGGTAACGTTTTACGTAAAGGGCAACTTCGCAGCACACGTAATCGGTGTGCACGTATGAAGCGATGTGTGTTAGTGGATGAAGCAAAGGAATATCTCCTCAGGAAAGTGTCAAATGGCACAACACTCAATTGTTGTATGTATATACGTATTAATGTAACCCTATGGGGAACATCTGTTTATACGTACTACTAAATGCGAAAGATGCTGTGTCCGATCTTCTTTTGAAGTTTTGGGCACAGCCACCCATGCTAGTTGTCAAAAAAATAAAAAATATGAAAATATTGTAAAAAAATCATACATATTGTTGACGCCCAACTTCTGAGAATGTATCTATCGCTTTTCGAAATCGTTCCTGTGCCGGTTGGGAACACATCCGTACACTGTCCGAATACTGTCGTACTGTGCTGTGTGGAGCCGGTATTGATCTTGAATCTTGGTACTTATCCGTTAGTATTTTATTTATACGGTTGCCAACCTGTGTAATGCAATTGCAAACCCTTACTATTTCTGTCAACGTACAATCTGGCGCTCTTCAAATACCATGTGAAAGTGTATGACCGGCCGATACATGGTACTAGCAGCCTCATTTAAGATCCGAATGACCGTCGCCTTCGAGCTATGCCTGCCCGTTAGATCGAGATCTCTATTAAAAAACCAACAGTATGAAAGTTATTTTCATACTCGTATCGTGGTGATATGAATCTATTCTCCAGAATTTCTCAAAGTATCTACATAGGTATATTGCAAAAGTTTTCCCGCCACTTGTACACGATACTCATAGAATAGTAGAACATTGCTTTAATTCTCGGACCCCGGAAGGAATAACACGATGGCCTTAGCCTAAATATAACCTCTGCTGTTAACAGAATAAGCCAGTGGAAAACTCCTTGTGAATTTATTGAGTAGTTCTCGAGTTATAAGCGAACATAGAATCGCAACGGCGCATGCATACATACATACACAGAAAGCTAGTTACAGATTTTCTGCTTTATATATTAGGATTATTGTAAAGGCAGAAACCGGATAGACGGACTTTACACGTCCTTGGAACCTTGTGATTTTGTTGGGGACCAATCTTTCCTGCATGACGCTGAAGACCTAGAGACGAGGAAAGAACGTCCAGTGAGCCTTATATCCGTCCAATGTTCAGAAACATGGTCGTTTTGGTACTTGTATAATTGTACACTATATCTCTGTCTTTATTTCTACTTCTCTTCTCTACATATATATGATAAAAGGGAACGTCGTCGGTCTGTATAACGTATGTTTGAGGTAAACTCCGGAAATACTGAACTGATTTTCATTCAGTTTGCACCAATGTAAAGAGTACTTCTTGAGGCTGACTACATGAATATACCATCACGCTAAATGGACTGGGTTCGGGGGGTGGCAGGGAGGGCTGATTAGATTACCTAATGCAAGCGAATCGATGGGTTAAAAGCTAGCTGTACTACACTATTACAATTTATACATATATGAAATATATAGACCTCGTAATTATTTTACACAAATATGATGTACATGTGTTGAACGAAAATAATCAAACGTCAGTTTCTACTTATGATGTGTTGATTTAAAGTACCTAAATAGTTCATGACTACTGCTAAGGAGCTTGACGAAAGGCTCCAATGCTATTCATTGGAGCCTTTTCATTGCTTACCTAGACCAAAAAGTGAAATCCGGGTCCATAGAAAATAAATCATTAATAATAAAAAGATCACTATGCTATGTAAACATGTCCAGCGCGCAAGCGGGACAAGTACATGCCGAGAGCGTGGGCGGAAGCGGGAAAGCCTGCTATCGGCAGTTGCGTCCGAGTTCAAAGACCGGTCAAGGGCACGACGTTTCGGAGTCAGCGAATGGGCAGCGAGTTCGGAACGGACACGATTGGAACTAATCCGACGGAACCATTGCGAAACCGCGCTCTCGTGACGCTGTCCGTCAGGGTTCCGTAGGGAAAAGGACTGATATATTAAGTTGGTCTACTTTTGGACTGTTTTCCAGAGGCAATTTCTTAGTAAACCATTATGTATACACTACAATTAATAAATGTGTAATTACTCGAACGCTGGCATGTAAACGTAAGTAATTGAAAGAATAATCACGGAGCAATCAAACATAGGCGTGTACCGACATTTAAATTTCGATTTTCGGATAGGTATTCAAACAAAAATTAAAAAAAAATTGCAAGGATTTGGCTTTCAAAAGGTTGAGATGCTAAACATCCTAGATCAAATCAATATTCCTTCATAAGATCAATAAAAGTAAAAAAAAACATATAATGTGATCTGTCCAAAGCACTAGGGGAGAAAGAATTTAATCTCTGTCAATCATATCTGAAAAATAAAAACATTTATGTATTATAAATGAAGTAAATATGCGAGCGTAGAATAGAGCATATAATGACATATCGAGCTGCATTACAGAGGACAAAGCAATTCGTACTGTTTGCTGATGAAAGAAAGAGAGAAAAAAATATGTATTCTCTTGGTTAAGTAGTTATGGTTAGTACACATAAATAACATGGGATACATCTCGACGGGAAAAGGCGACAACACAGACTATTAGACTCGGAGACAGTGAAAAACGTGATTTTGTGAATAATATTATTAAGCTAGTCGTGTTCCTTACTTTTTCGGCATTAGGAATTGGTCGGGTGTGGTAATCGGGAGCCGTTCCGTTCATAAATGGCAACACTTTAAAAAGTTTAAGAAATCCTATCTCAAATGCTGTTAGTTGGACCCGAAAAGTGTCCAGAAGTAAAATGTAGACCTTGATACATGGATAATGTTAAAAATTTCAAACATCGAAGAATGTTTTGCCTGCCAGAGGACTTTTAAAAATGTTGAAAAGTGTCGCTTAAGTCCTTTTTAAACTTGAACGGTCTATCGCTTTCGCTTTCAGTTTCAATAAAATTTTGAAGGATTTTGAACGAAACCTCGGTGGGTGGTGAGGTGGTGCTGGTCGGGGCACTGCGGGCCAAGGCGTGCGCGCAAAAATCGTAATCGCGATCGGAAGTTGCATCAATCAGACAGTTTACAGTCTCGTCACAAGACTCTTGTGTTTCACTGTCAGTGAGCGAGCTTTACGTACGTACTGCTAGCTGGTTTAAGAAGGTTCTCATAAAGCGACCTAATTTAGATATGATATAGCTTTATACAACTTTTCATGTGGAAAGCGCCGCTCTAGGCGAACAAACCATGACCAAATAGGTAACCTTTTACGGAAAGGGCAAGTTCGCAGCACCCGTAACTGACTAGCATGTGTGAAGCGATGTATGACAGTGGACGAAGCAAAGGATGTACTCGAATGTTCGGTTTCGTTAACTTTCGGTTTCGGTATCGATTTCGTTGAAAAAAATTACTTTCGGTTTCACTTTCGTTTCGTTAAAATGACTTTCGTTACAACACTTTTTAGTACATATCTAAATAAATCCGCGCGGCAACGTATCATTAGTTTCACAAGTAAGTCCCCTGAGTGAATGCCGCTATGGTACATAGCCATTTATCATCTTGAGTTGTTAAATAATACGTCAGAGAAAACCCCATGCGAATTGATCGAGTCGTTCTCGAGTTATAAGTGAACATAAAATACATCGTTACATAGGCGCATATCGTAACTCAATGGCGCATAATTACAAATATTTTGCTTTATGTATTAGGTAGTATATAAGAGTGTAACTTTGACTTTTACTGTATCTGAGCCCTGCCTAGACAAAGTGCGCAATTGACCGCGGTGGATGAACTTGTGCTGGACAGCTTCCGAACCGTGACGTTGTCAACAACGAACGACCACGACGACGACGTGGGAACGAAGCGAATAAGCCTTCTTACAAAAGACAGACTCGCGATGCGATGAGATTAGGATGACAACATGCAACGCAGCCGTAGAAAGCAAACGATTTTATTGGTTTTCTACCTTTCAAAGGCAAAAAAACATTAGAGCAACAGTTCGAGCATTAATTAGGGCAGCTACGACATGTCTTACACGTGTTAACAAACGTGTTCCGCGAGAACGCGTACCGCTCAGTGTGTTTTGGTAATCATTATACTTACAATAGGGGAAAATTTCACTCGCGGCGATTGCCTTATCGGCGGTGGGTTATTTATTAAATTTGGTCTTCTAATTTTAACGTGTGCATCTGTGTATCTGTGCATCGGTGTATCTGTCGCATCGTAGCTCCCAAAGGGATGAACCGATTTTGATTTAGTGTTTCATTTACTATCGAGCGACTCTAAGGAGTGAGAAAGTATTGTGTGTCCGTCAGAAATTTCGAAATTGACATTTCCGACTGATTCACTGTTTTGTTCAAAATTCACAATTAGGAATTTACACAAATTGTCCAGAGGATTTTTTTTAGTGATGTTTCTAACGATTTTGCATCGTCAACCTGTCCCTAGCCTAATAGACTATATACATACTATAATCCAATTTATTCAGATCTCAAATTAAGGTGGCTGCCATACAAACGGGGCCTAATACAAATTCTTCATACAATATTTAACATATTATTTTTCATGAGTATTTTATATGAAGCGATAAAGTTACTGGGGTTTTGCCGTACGTACCGTTTATTTTATTATTCCAGATTTTTTTCAAAATATATGCAACGAACATATGACCCGAATTGAGAATCTCCATTTTAAAGTATCTTAAATATCATTATAATAGGTACCTACCTAATTTTCATATCGTTAAATTAATTTATCTAGTATATATATTATACATACTTTTAAGAAAAAAAATCAGAAATAATCGTAATTTCGTGCGAAAAATAATATAAGTAGTACATGCCTGCCTGCCTACGGATCAGCCTGCCATTTTTATCATCCAAGTATCATAGTATTATAGTCTACATACCAACTAACATAAGTAATCATTACAGTTATGAAAATGATAATCCATTATCTACGTGTATATGTATTTACGACGTGAAGATTTCTTCTATCAAATGGCAAAGGGGAAATTACACAAATTGATGGCCAATACAAAATTATTCATACGGGCCAACCTCAATTCACAATAGCTGTGGCAATTCAATGAAAAGTGGCACAGTGGTTATAGTGAACGAGTGGATCAGTTATAGTTTGCATATAATAGTTAGTGCTGCTATCAAAGTGTCGGAATCTTGAGCTTGTTACATCACTACGCGGTCTCACTACTCGACTCAACACGCGTACTCGCATGGAGTATGGAGTGCGCTTCACATACGAGACTATCAGGGCAACAGTGATGTAAACCACACTTATGCCTGAGCGGCATTTTTGCAAAAATTCAATTCCACATTACCGTATCTACCAAATCACATTAGGTGTGAAAGATTGCTTAGCTATCCAAGAAGCTTTGGCGTCGCATATATTGTTTTTGCACGAAGTTGGTGAACGCCAGCCAGACAGGGAACGTCGCTGGCCCTTCGCCGCCACCCTTCGTCGCCGGCGCTTCGCCACAGGGACAACTCGACGCGACAACAAGCTGCCCCCAGCCGAAGCATCGCCAGGGTTAAATCATCGCCAGCCAAGCGTGACGCGAAGATTAGATTTATTGTTTTAAACCTATATAATGATGCTGTAGTGTAGTGGCGAGTGGGTCGGGTTAGGTTAGGTTAGGTTACAATTCTCGAAATAAAATTAGCCTTCATACTTTATCACCGGTAATAATTTGTAATGGCGGCAACTAGGCTGGTCAGTTTTTCTCTTCGATCACTTGTCCAGTGACGAGTTATATAAAGATAAATTGGCTCACGCGGTTAAGGGCTGGTGGAGTGGAGAAGAGGCTGGCTAGACCGCAGCTAGGTATGTATAGCGCACAGATTATTTAAACAAGAGGGGGAGGGCGAACTCCCATTCTCCGTATTGCCTATTCTGTAGTATGGCGTCTTAGCCGCTCTTAAGCTTCCATAGTATCTCCCTTACTCGTTTTCGCAAGCCACCAATGCATTTTTTTTTATGTCTGCAAATATGTAAATAATGTCTTCCATGACGAAAGAAGCGTATTGTTATATCTAAAGATGATAAATAAAATGAATTGAATTGAATGTATGGAGATGCGAACTGCGAAAACATTATATATAATAATAGAACACCAGCCGATGCTGACATACGAGTAGGTGATATCATAGCCTAGAAACATATGATGTCAGAACTGACTACGCAACGCATGGCCGTCCTGCCTGCGGAACAAGCGCACTTGTATCCTCTCCTCTCTACTCTGTGCGCCTACACTCAATGGAGCAGGAAACAGTATTACCATCGTACGCTCATACGTTCCGTTACCGCCCTAGAGCCTACGCCTATCAGGTAGGGAGGGCTAGACAACTGCATTCTAACCAACATATTCTTCGTTTTCATGACAGAAAAGCTGTAGCGCCAGCTTGCACCAGAGACACTTACAGACCTCAATGGCTTGCACGGGTGAATGCAATCTCAGCCGAACTAGTGATGATACTTCTATTTTTGTTCACTCTTCAGCTCCTTGTGTACTATTGTGAGATTGAGTATACATAGGTTAAAAGTGGATAGTGACGATAGAATCGGTAACTTGGGCCATCCGCAGCCCGCAAAACATATGTGCCATACGTAAGCACGCCAAACATATGGGTGTGTTAGTAAACAAAAGCACCTTTGCTTCCCGCGGGCGTCCCACGAACCTCGATTTTTTTATTATTAATGGAGGTCTATTCCAGGTTTGGCCTGATGAACAAACATACAATAATCCTCCATTGCTTCGCAGTCGCGCAAAAATATTAATATAAACAAATTAAGAATAAGTCTTCTCAAGAACTCGGGTGGAGATGTCACTTAAGCCAGAGTGACAGAGAGACGTTCAATTTGTTATCGTTTCTAAATATACCATAGAATATGAATAGTAAATCAAGCAACGCAAGCAAGCAACACAAAGAAGTCGATTTGTCTATTCGAAGGATTACCGCAAGCGGGTCACACGCGGTGACGTTATGTCTTTCAAGTTACACCACGCCTCCCAAAGAGGTTGGACACGTTTGTGTGCAAAGCCAGTAGGTCGATTACGTGTTTACGAACGAAGCGTAGTACGCTGCGTTGTGCGTGCACGGATTTTGTATGGAAGCGAGTAATTGGCAACGCATCCGCCAGTGGCGCTGCTCCGTGTTCCGTATAAAATCATAGCCGACGGTTACGCACTTTACGCGAGTAAACTCGTAATAATACCACGTTCTAAGTTCCAGATTGATGCTAGATGAGCCGCAGTTACTTCCAAAATATGCTTGGGTTTACCAGAATATATGCTTGCAAAGGCCAGAATAGAGGCATACAAGAAAAGGATAGAAAGACGTTCAAACCAATTAGCATCCAGATTAATGTTTACCAAAAATGTCTTCACAAGACTGAGGAGGAGAGCTCCCCAAGACCTGATCAGGCAGTAAACAGCTTACTGGCTTCGGCATATGTATAGTCAGTCGACTTGCTTATCACATATTATAAATTATTATATTACCCGCCTACGTAATGAGTAAATGGAAGCTCAATAATAATTGGGATGGCTGATATACACCAACTCATATTACAGCTAGATCACCTACAGATTACTTGAATTGAATGGATTTTCATGATTCTTCTTGTAATTTGAGTTATTAATTATTTAAAGTTTTATTTACTCGCCTTCCTGGAGATGAACGAAATCAGGTCTTAACCTCCTCTTAAAGTTAAATAATAGGATAGCGGCCCGGCGAAACCTTACAAACAAGAAGGTAAGGGACGGGGACCATAACTCTGTGCAGCGCAAGTCTTCGAAAGTGAGAAGGCAATCAGCTCGCAAGGCTGCTTGTTAAGAGCCTATGTAGTGTAAACCGGGTTCGCACATTAAACTGATTTAGAGCTGACAATATCATAACTCAATCGTCAAGACATTAACGGCTGACTCGTAACGCCATCTTTTATGGCAATCGATTACTTCTACTCTGTGGACTTTTAAAGTGCAAGTGTCGGAAGGTCCACGTTTATATTATAGAAGTATATTTCTAAATTATGCATTACACTTCCAAATTATTTCTCCATGAAAAGCTATTCGAATCATAAGTGTGTCGCGTTCAATTACGGAGCTACGTATGAGAACGAGTCATTATCTCTCTTCTGTATTTTTGTATCTACTACTAAAAACACTGAACTGACATACAGTTTATTTCAACATATAGTCACAGCATAAGAAAAGGGAAATATAAGTAAACTGTGGTATAGTTCTATTGTTCACTCCTTTTATTTAAAGACTTTACTGAGAGAAGTAAAATGTGCGAGAATATGTGGGAATCACTCGGGGATGGCGCGGTTACGCGATAGCTCGCTATCAGCATAGGTCGATCTGCGAGTGTAGTGACTAGTGTGTAGCGGCGGCGACTAAGATCCGTCCGATATGTGAATCTATTAGCTCATGTCTTCCCTCTTTATACACTTTATTTAAAGAAGTTAAATTTGATAGAATTCGTAGGATTCAATTCGGGGATGGACAGGAGCCGCGATAGCTCTTTAAATTCAATAGACGGCGAGTGCAGGGCGGCGGTCGCGGCGGCGACAAAGAGCCCTATCTGAATCTTGGAGAATATTACTTCGTTGGAGTACAATAGTTGGAGTAGCGGAGCCACTGTAGAAAAGGGAGGAAGATACAGTTCAACTGCCTGAAGCGAAGCGAGCACAAAGAAGGGAACGTCGCCGTATCGCACTACCGCAGCCGCCGCGAAGACGACGGGCCGGGCGTATCGTGGTACCACAACCAATATACTTAACAGTGATACAACCAGTATACTTATGAGAAAGAGTGCAGACAACACTAAAATTTTGTGACATCGTGTTATTAGATACCACAGACATAAATATATTATATTAAACATTACAGATTAGTAGAGTCGCGTAGGGAAAGCCGCCTTTATCTGTTTGAAGACACGTCGAACACGCAGTCAAACATGCTCAAAGCGAGGATTTCGCTTAAAAATGTTAAGGAACGCCATCTAGCAGGCAGAAGCAGAACCACCAGATGCATTAACGATGAATAATATGAAGACGAATTTCGTAAAGCGACGTGTAGTCCGGATAGCTCAGTTGGTTAGAGCATTGAGGGCTATACTCAAGGACGCGGGTTCGAGTCCCGCTTAGCCCATTTTTATTAGAATCACACACGATTTATTATTATAGTGTCAGATTGGCCGAGCGGGCAAGAGCACGCCTCTCAAACGGGAGGTGTGGGTTTGATAGCCACTGGGAGCACAATATTGGCGGCTGACATTCCCGCTAAGGAAAACATGGTGAGGAAACCCACTTTCAAGCCGGTTAGTCATCGTGGAAGTGTATGACTAAAATCCTATCACATTAGTAAATGAGAGAGGCCTGTACCCAGCCGTGGGGTGAATGAAATTGCAGCAAATGAAGAAGATTCGATTTTACCATTCATAATGAAATGACTGGGAGAAAAACTTTGACTGGGTGAAATCCCTGCAAGGGATAAGTCCGTCTTTGCTCGACATTTCAATTACCTAATATACAGTTAACTTCTATATTATTTTTTTGGAGCAATAAAGAATTTCTATCTATCTACGTAGGTACCAATACAGTGTACTATGTATACTATATGAAACAAAAAAATTCATAATACTTATTATTCAGCCCAGCCAGGATTTGAACCTGGGTCTTCGGCTATAGCTGCCTGTGCGTTAACCAACTTTGCTACAAGGCTGACCGAACAACTCATCGAAATTCATAATGGTTTCATACATACATGCATAGGTGAATTACAGCACAACACCGACCACCACATTTCGCAAGACATTCGGACAAGACATCAAGCACAATGTAAGGCACGAAGACCCACCTACTGCATGTTCCATGAAGTTCCGTGCCAAGGTGAGAGGTGGCGAGCCTGTCGCCCTTTAGCACGCTATCTTTTCCTTATCCCTCAGTCGCCTTTTACGACATGCATGGGAATAGATGCAGTGGGGTCATTCTTTCAAATACCGGCCCCACACGGTACATTTCATTTCATGAACAGGTAAATTTAAATAATATAAACCCACAAAACAAATATATTAAGCAGTAAGAGACACCAAAAAAACATGATAAAAAAATAAGGTTACCTTTACCCAAAGTAGGTATGCCTTCTAGAAGCTTTCAAGTATGATTAAAACAAATAATAATCTATCTGAAGTCCCAATTTGCAAATTACTCAAGTGTATTAGCGTAGGCACTACCGGTTAAAAAGGTTTTCAGGCAGGCGCCAATGCCACCGTCTCGTCTTTAAATGTCGAGAATCTAGGACAATTTTTCTATAATGGAAAGTGTTAAAATAAAACCAAGTGCCGACAGCTAATAGGCATGTTGCCACAATAAAAAAAAAATTAAAGCCATTTACAAAAATTTAAAAACACAATAATAGAAAGAGTTATTTTTTTAGACTAGTTCTCAAGATTTAGAGCTAAAATTAGCTATAAAAGAGCTAAGGCGGCAACACAAGAAGTCAAATTTCAGTTTGTTAGTTTATCAGCGTCGTTGGCTCAGTGGTTGCGATATTCAGTATTTGATTACCGAAGTTAAGCAATGTCGAGCGCGGTCAGGACTTGGATGGGTGACCGCTTTACCGTGGACGCTGGTCGTGGTTCGGATTCCACGTTATACTGTAGGTCCCTTCCCTCTCCTTACATTGTAGTAGGGTTAAACCCACCCGGGTTGGTACCACCGCATTGAATGAAGGTCAGTCGAAGCGGCTATGAAACATAGTTCGTGTTTTCCGTCCAGTT
>WYDE02245781.1:0-14094 GCA_009867175.2 Adela reaumurella
GTGATTTTTTTATCACGAGTGCCACCTCTGCTGCAAACCCCTCTAGGGCGGTCGACGCTGTAGGTACATTTTCGTACTCAAAGCTCACAGTGACCCCCCCCTGGTATTACATTTGTAGCTGTGCAGAAAAGTATAACCATTGTGTACACATTGGTGTACAGGCTGTCCCAAAATAAAAAGAAAAAAAATTGTTTTAATTTTCAAATAAATAAAATGGGGTATAGTTGGATAGGTATTTGTGCCTTCATTGCGAATATATTATGGCGAATCCTGTATACGTCAGCAATCGTCGATCCTTTTTTAAACAAGGTACTCCATACATGGTGTAGAACTCGAATACGAAAAAAAAATTTTTGGTTGACATCCATTTTTGACATCCTCATACATTTTTGGCGAGTTAAATTTTAAAAATGTACAGAGAAGTCAAATTTGTTTTTAATCAAACTGAAACATTTCACATTCGTGTTCTATTCTGTGTATGGATGATCTGATTTAAAAAAAGGATGGACGGTTGTTTACATCCTGTATTTACACGGGGTTAAGTAAATAAGTATCTACTACCCGAAAGGGGGTGACTCTTTATATGAAACTGAACAACTTTTGTTGTTGTCTTCAACTGAGCAAAAAAAAAATATTTTTTCAGTCATGATATTTTTAAATACCTACCTACTCTCAAAATATATAGGAAAATAAAAACAACATTGCCTTAAATTTTTTTTTATGAAAATGTGTTAAAACGAAAATGAAATCGAGTGGGGTATCATTGGATAGGTTTAAGGCCCTCATTATGATTTTTTATTAAAAAAATGCTAATTTTGTGACAAACATTTATTTACCAGAAACTTATCTAAAAATTAGTGTCAAAATCAAATCTATCTTATCAACACAAATCAGGAGTATTGTAAATATTATGTAGATGTGCTGTTAAACGAAATAGGCAAACGAGTGATCGCTGACGATCAAGAATAGCCCCAAACACTTAGAAAGCAGCTTTGAGAAGCTGTACACCAATTCACAAGCATATCTAGTAATTGGTTTATGGCATACCCCAAAAAACAATTAAAAATTTATTTTATTTGTAATATAATTCGAGTGGGTCATTGTTAAATAGGTGCAGGCGTCTTCATCATAGATTATTCTATATATGTACTAAAGTCCAGATAAGAAGCAGCTATAGCCAAAGAAATCACGCTTACGCCTCTCGTTCGTTCATTCTCGTTGTTGGTAAGTCTTGCAGCAACGTCAAGCGAGTCACTAGAAAGAGACAGATGTACGTCTTCTCTCTTTCTCTCTTGTTATTTGGAATACTGCTTTGGACTTCTTCTGCCGTAAATAATGTTGGTCGAGCTATGAGGATATTGAGATGGCTTTGGTTAAAGAATTTGGTTTCGAAATGCTTTGCGCACACTCTCTTGTGCTGTAGTTGCTCTGGATGTAAATAACTTAACAATGGACAATTTATGTTACGGAGCCATAGTTCTTGTACAGTACGCGGAAAACAATATAATCGGATTCCACTTTCACTGCCTGTATTACAATACGGCACATAACACTTTCTCTGCTCATTGTCTTTCCGTTAAAAAAATAATTTCATTGAATTCTCCCGCGGGCCCGAATTTTCGCCTCCGAATAAAAAAACCATTATTATTCAAAACCATAGACAATACATCTTCAAAACTAAACTGAAATTGTTCCCGCGACAGTGTCGCAGTAGCGTTGCCATATATAAATATTTATAGGTATTTTGTAAGGATTTTCTATGAAACTTTTCATAGAAAAGACATATTTGTACGGATTTTCGGATTGCCTAATACGGATTAATATTCTAGGTATGGTAACGTAGTCTCGCAGCAAAAAGCAATGTTGGTACTATCTAAGCGTCCGTTTGTTCCGTATGGCCGATTCAACAGCGTGGTTATTACTAACATTGGTATTTGCCACGAGCGATACGATGACATCCATTATTCAAATCCGTATTTCCTTACACATCTTGTTCCTTGATAATCCGTATAAACCCGTATCGATATATAGCAACGCTGCCGCGCGCGACACATATGCGTTCTATCTACATAGCGCATGGTTTCTGTACCGCAATAGATGGCGCCACTAGTATAAACTCGAAAGTGTCTGTATCTCACGGTAGGAGGAATGTTTTTCATTCATATATAATAGGTATTAACCTATGAAATAAACGGGAGTTTAAACCAGCATTTTCGGGCAGCATTGTCTGTGGGTTGGCGCGCAATTCGAAATTAATCAAATAAATTTTATTCGAAAGCCATGTATGCATACACGGTCGTAAGATCTTTGCTAGGGCTTTGGAGTTAGTGTCAAAACAACATTGAAGCATATGCGTCAAATCGGAAAGATATAAAAGCTAGATAAGTGGGTGCCACTCGAACTAAGCGACCATCAGCGAGACTTACGCGTCGAAGCATTAATAGCACTACTGAATCGGCATATAAACGAGGATATTCTAAATCAAATTGTTACCTGCGATGAAAAGGGGATCCTATACGACAACCGTAAGCGTTCGGGTAACCCGGGTACAGCACCTAATCAGTGCGCTAAAAAAAGATTAGAAGATGATGGTTACCGTCTGGTGGACCAGTGCCGGACTTGTATATCGCAGCTTCTTACCGAATGGCACAACAGTGACGGCAGATGTCTATTGCCAAGAATTGCAAACAATGATGGAGAAGCTCGCAATTCAGCAACCAATACTGGACAATCGCTATTCCCCATTGCTTCTCCAAGACAACACGTGAGCTCACACTTCACGACAGATTATCGCAAAGCTACAAGAGTTACAGCTAGAAGCTCTTCGTCACCCATCGTACTCACCGTACCTTGCCCCAACAGATTTATACTTTTTTTATTTTTTGATGTTTGAAGAGTGGCCGGAGTAAATTAGGTGTCAGGTTTTGGCTGCTGGAAAAGTTGGCAAGCCTGCGTCATTTTTCAACTTATAAAGAGGTTTCAACCAATCTTTTTTTAGTTTCAATTTACACCACTACGCGGTGTTTCTAGCCTAATTCATGGCGGGATCTAAGTCCTTATGCCGACTCTTTCACAATTAAATACTTCTTCACTTATTAAACTTCTTAGCCTAAACCAACAAAATGTTCGTGCATCACATTTCATGGTCTCCTTGGGGAGTAACTTGTGTCCTTCTTACGAGGGGACTCCGTGAACGAAGACCGAGATATGCTGCCCAAAAAAAATGTGCAAATACGATTGAAAAGACACGATCCAACCCATTTTTTACACATTGACAAACACTAGTCAACAGCTAGATGATTACTACACAAAATGGCACTGTTTTATGCATTAAAGACCACTTTAACTAATACTTTAACACGAAAAAGACGGATAAGCTTCCACCTGTTAAAAAGCCCGCCAAATTACTGACCAGATCTAACCACGGCTACATTGTGTTGCCATATAGTTGCTCAGAACAGAACTCATTAAGTCTGTCTTTAACATACAATATTCAATGCATGCAATTTTACTGACCTCGCCAAGATTTATATGTTAAAATAAAAGTCAAATAAAATGTATTAACAATTTTATTACTTTCTAGATACAGGAAATAAAAATAATTAATTTTGAACAAAATCTTGCAAGGTACGGGTTCCTAGACTTCTTCAGTTTGGGTGCAATATTCATTAATTAGCATACATTTTAGTTTACATAAGAATAATCTTTAAAGCAAACTTCTAACCACACAACACATGCACCTCTTATCAACTAAACTACCTGCCGTTTTCATAAACTCCCAAAAAATAATAACTAAGGGGCCACAAACCTAACATTAATAGTTAATCACTATACATACGCATGATACATTTGCAGCCCCCGTAAATGTTAGATTGCCCGTGGGCGCCGTCGGTCAACTCCTCTGCGTCAGCCTGGCGTGCACCATGGAGCTTTGCATAAAAAAAAAGATAATTTCGCCCATAACTTGTAAACATATGACAAATCTGAGTGCAGTGTACTGCCTATGGATGATTGATGAATAAACAATAGAATACATACATCGACCAGAAGTAGGCACGTTCACTGTAAGCTAAAACTTAGATGTATTATTTTTTGAGATTTAAATGAAAAAGGAAAATTTAAAGTGAAATTCTGAAAATGTATGTTTAAAATTCAAATAACTTTAATCTTTATAACATACATCAATTTATGGTCAATAACAATTAAATAATAGTGGAATTTAAATTTTAGAAAATGGAAAACTCATCACCACATTTTCGACATACTACCAGAGGACTCATCACCTTATTACAAATGACAGTTGAAGTGTTCCATCTCAAAACTCGCTCTATGTAAAACAAATTCTTATGTTACCGTCTTAATTCAGAGCTAAACTAAGGTTAAATAATTTAGGTTGACTTGTAAAGAAATTTGGTAAATGAAAATAAATGCACACAGGCAAACCTAGTCATTAGTCATTCTAATTGTATAAACAAAGTTTGGCTTCGATTACCTTTGAAGTATGTATGTAATGTATGTAAAATTATTTTGCCAAATAAGAATGTTTAGGAAATAAGTAAATATTAGATAATTATATTAGATCACTGTACTGAGTCAACAGAGTACACAGCTCGTTAGGAAAAGTTAAAATGTGTTTTTAAAACATTACAATTTTTTTTCAACTGTCGGTGGGAGTTAAAGAATAAAATGCTACATTATATACATTTTATATACAAGTATTACATTTTAAATTTTTTCTTTATAATAAATAATAATATAAAACCATTGCGACTGCTTGCCTCGCGGACGACCTACCCACTGTAGAGCCGATTCCAATGCTCTAACTAAATGTATTCCTACACGTTAAATCACAGAAAAAAGCGTAGTCTTTCACAGAAGGAAACGCAAGCGTAAAGTGAAAATTGCCATTGGACAACGGTGGTTCCAACACCGAGCCACTGCGCGCGCGTCGTACGCTAAACATTGACTAGCATCGACTCAGCGCTACCCTACCTAATACTACACTGCCCCCGCCTCCACAGCGTCGGCGTCGGGCCTGTCTCAAGAGTAGTACAAGCGCACTGCACTCGTGAACGTTCTGCGGCACATGGGGCACTTGTCCGTGGCCAGCGCACACTTGGCACAGGCGACCACGTGACCGCACGGCACGAAGCACACATTCCGCTCCTCCACAAAGCAAATCTTGCACAGTTTCGAATCCTCCACCGGGGAAGCGCTCTCCGCGGCGCGGGGTTCCACCGTAGGCTCTCGAGGGGGAGCCGTTGACGTTGCGCTCTTGCTTTCCTCGGGACCGATCTGGGCGTTCTCAGACATCACCTTCTGCACGTAGTCTCGTCCCTTCACTAACTGCACGAAAGCGCAACGGTCGAACCACCGCGCGTGCTGCTCCCATGGAACATCGTCATCTTCCCAATCCTTGAGTCCCCCGTCGCAATAGAAGCATTTGGTTTTGTCTCCTTGTCCTGTGTAAAAGAAGCCCGCTTCCGCTAGATCTTCCGGCTTCTGTCGAAGCGACCTAGGCCAGTCTTTGAACGATCTCAGGCGTGCAGATTCGGACGCGTAACGCGGATTGGCGGGACCCGGTGCGCGCACTGCGCCCGGTGCTTCGTTGCCCGGTGAAGGTGGTGCGCGGACTCCGCACTCGTCTCTACCGTCCAGCGCACCGTTTGTCGATATTGGCACGTTTCCCGTGGGATGCCTTCGTAATAATGGACACTGTGGGGCCCAACGTTCGTGGTCGACGGCAGGGTCGTCTCCCTCCTCCCAGCGCATGATCTCCACTTTGCAGAAAGCGCAGCGGACCTCGTCGCCGCGGCCGAGGTAGTAGAAGCCGGACTTGGCGAGATCTTGCGGGCGAAGAAAGGGCACCGGCCACTTGGCGAACGTCTTCAGGCGCTCGTCCTCTCGGCGCATGTCCGGCGAGGGCGGTGCTTCGCAGAAGGTCGGCGGCGACTCGCAGAAGGAGAGCAGGTCGCGGTTGTCCGTCTTGTCAGCGGAGGGCGAAGTGGCGGGCGTAGAGCCGGCGGAGGAGGCGGGCGCGGGCAGCTCGATTATGCTGAGAGCCTTTCCGTTGCGCGGAGCGAACTTGAAGAAGTCATCGACGCACGCCATGGCCGGCGCACCGGTTGCGACTGCAATGGGAAAGAGAAAAGAACCAGTTAGATCGGAGGAATGCTGTGAGAAACTCGGCGCCATGGGAAAGGTCAGAAAGCGCCCCGGCGGCAGCGGTGCGGCGGCGTTTATCACGATCGCACTTTACAATAATAATGTCGAGCGAACGGGAGATACCTAGATACCTTGATCAAAGAGAATTTAAGGCGCTACGCCTTGATATTGTGAGCTTGTTTGTGTGCGGGTTTATTACTCAATGAGTGACTTGTACTTGTCAAACTGACAAGTAAAGGGTTGCCAGCAAATAACACTAAATATTTTAAATAATAGTGAAGCCTGATTTAATTTCTGCTTCTGCTAAGACTTTTCTGCTGTAGGCGGAATTATTACCGGAGGCAATCTCTTACAATCAACCTTTATACACAACACATTCGTATTTTTAGTGTACAGGTATAGGTTTCCTTACGGTGTTTTCCTTCACCAGGGTGCATTGTAATTTTGCACGCAAATTTATACCGTATACTCTATTCCTGCCTTAGTTTAGTTAGATCTAACTGCGGCGGCAGCGGCGCGCCGGAAAGAGGGGCGGATGCGTGAATTAGTAGTTACCTATTTATTTTACGATTACGATACATTCCATTGGCGATTATTCTTCCGATTACGATTAATCGTAAAACCCCATTATTTACCGATTACCATTATTACCGAGGATAGCACTACGGGATCATTCTGTTATTGAAGCAGTATACTAGGTATTTCCGTTATTTTAATTGGAAATTGCATATACTTTTGCATTGTGTGCAAGGAAAATTATGTAGGTAGGTATATAGCATACAAATTATAGTGATATTAATTCAATTATTTTACAACAAAATAGTTAATAAATAATTTCTACAGTGGTAGATAATCGAAATCGGAATTACCGATTATTGATTACAGTAATCGGAATCGTAATCGGCAAATCAATAATGATTTATTTATAATATTTTCGGCGCTCTTAGACTCATGCTGATTATCGAATTTGATCGTATTTAATGCTTTTATTGCATTAAATTGTGGCTACATTTCTGCCTAATGGACTTTCAAATAAGGTCTCAAATTAGTTAGATCATTGTTTCAGAATTCAACTTATTGAGAGTATTATAGTGGATAAGGCACGCCGTTATTTTGGCGCTTTTGAGGAGCACTTAGTGTCCTGAGTCCTGAATAATAAGTATTGAATTAAAAAATATGTGGTAGTTAAAAGACTTTAAATTAATAAGACTTACAAATTTAAAACAAAATATCATTATTTCAACTTTGTATTTCAGTCAGTAAAAATTATGAACAGAAATGCAATTTTTTTAGCCTCATAAAAAATAGTGTGTCCCGCAAATTGATTCACTTCACAGTTAGTTCGTTTTTTTATAGTCCTCAACATCAGTTAAATTATTAAACAATTTATTTATTTTAACTAAAGCTCTCAGGGCAGAGAAAACAATAATAAAATAAGAAAACTCTTCACAAGAAATTATGTTTCGAAATTTCAAAATTAATCTAATTTCAAAAATATTTTAACTGGACGTTTATAACAGATCAAACATTCTTGACCGATATTAAAAAAAATATAAAAGCAATTTCATATAACAATACAAAGCAAAAAAAAAAATTTTATTTTTGAATAAAATTTGCAGAAGTGGAAGCCAGGTGTGTCGAAGTTGTGTTTTGCTCACCTTAAATTTATATTTTTTATTAAATTATATACATCCAAGTACATATATTGCAAATACATTACATTATTATAAAAAAAAATTGAGAAATAATAATATGAAATAAAATTACGTATTTAAATTTAATTAACTTTCCATGCCTTTGAATGTATATTATATAATAATCTATCTATAAATATACATAATACATATCTTCATATTTCAAGTACTATAGTGGCCATATATTTTCAAAGTCAAAATGACCACTAGTCCTAATGTCACTGTGGCCGAAAACTAGTATGATACTTGTATGTTACCGGTATGAAAAAGAACGGCCATAACCAAGTTAAATTTTAAAATTAAATAACATGATGATTTTGCTACATACTGATTAGATTAAATAATATGTATTGGTACCTCTTGCTTTAGAAGGCATCGTGGATTTGTGGTAGTTCGACAGATTACAACCTTTTTTAATTATTTTTTTTAATCTTTGTTAATGATAGGTACTTATTATTACGTGAATTATTTCTTTATTTTCTAGACCAGTTCCACAGAGGTTGAGTAGGATGTACACTTTATCAGTTTCTCTGAAACACTTGATTAGATAATATATAATAAATATGATGATGGACACGTCTTGTTCACACAACTTCTGTGGCACTGGTCGGGACACAACTAAATTACTTAGCAATTTTATACCCCTTCTGAAGATAACTGTTATATCTATGTATGTAGGTATCTACCATACTTCCTACAGTCCATTATCAGATAAGTTATTTATTATCGCAGGAATAAACAGCAAATTTGTTACCTATTATGAAGTAGGTACATATTTATGCTTACATTTTTACATTACCGACATGCACATTTTGTTACTAAGTACAGTAAATTAGTGGCCAGTAATATGCACACAGAATAGGATAGAACTATGTCACACTCACTGACTGCTGGCCAATGAGCAGTAAGCAATCAGTGAGTGTGACAAAGTTCTATCCTATTCTGATTTTGTGCTCATAATTTAGTTAGGTAGGTACTTACTTATCTACATCCATTAAGGTCTTGATAAACGCAGATTGCACACATCTCAAGAAGGCGCGTAAATAAAACATTTAATAATTAACAACTCACATTTCAAGAAGTAGGTACCTAGGTATAATGAAAATTTAGAAAAGCGAATATACCGGTACGTGATTTTGGAAACTATAGCTCAATCGGAGAGGCACAGATTAAGATACATCTCATAATATTACAGATACATCACCTACTGATAAATTCGCTTTTCTGAATTTTCATTAAAGGTACTTCTTGAAATTTGTATTATTAAATTGTTAAGTCGTAAGTTTTATTTACGCGCCTTCTTGAGATAAGTACAATCTGCGTGGTCACCCTCTTAAGCGAATAACTTACGCATATATTGAAGTTACTCACTTACTAACTTATAATAATGTTCGGTGCAGGTACCTGCATAGTGAATACATAAATTTAAAAAGCATTAGAACGTGTAGATACGCTGTAAACCTGAAAACCCCCAAATGATACTGTATTAAAATTATATTATTATCATTATTAGGTCATATTACCTATAGCTATAATCTTTCAACATGCATAACATGAAACTACTTAGGTTGGTGCTCTCTCGTAAGTACGTATACATAATGCACTGCATATAGATTACACACGCACACACAACACACTCGCACACCAAGCAGACTGGCTGGACTGGCTGCGTCATCGACATTCCTTTCTACCCTCCTTCCTCCGCCCTACCCTACTGCCGCCCCACCCAGCCGCTTGCCGCACCAGACACCGACACAGCGAGAAGCAAAGTACGCGCTCAGTGCGCATGCACCGAGACTCCAAGCCCAGACTAATCAATTATTTTGTTGTATGCCAAGTCAAAATATCTTAAAATTTTGTTTACAAAACATTCCGCAATTGTTTGACAAGTAACTATGTACCTAAAATACACTTAATAAAATATCTGCAAAAAACACATAACTCAGGTACACACAATAATAAAATAAATAACATATGGCGCGTACACGATCGATATTACCTATTTTACGTTTGCAGCCCACTAGAAACGGCATTTTGTCGAAATGTCAACACTAACACGTTCCACTAAATAGTACTAAACTTTGGCATTATAATATCAGCACAACGCACTAAAAATATTGAAGTAAGTAAAAATATAAAAGCTATCGATTGAGCGTGTGACTAGCATCGTCGACGGTGATTGTTTGCGTGCGAGCGAGCGAGACTGCCCGCAACGTTTCCTGCACTGCGCTCACTGCAACGTTGGCAACAATCAACAAACAACTCGCCGACGCGTTGCGCGCGCATATTATTCTTTCTGTATTGCCAGGGGTGAAATTTATATCTAAATAATAAAGGTCTAAGTTATCCGCTCGCGACTTGTGTAGGGTCTAGTTTATTTTATTTAAAAATAATTTCAATGAATGAAGAGGCCCGCTTTTTGTGATGAAAAGTTACCTAGGTATACATTTGTAGCAAAGATAGTTTAACGTTTTGTTGGCGTAAGTCAAAATCACGCACCATGGGAAGATTCCCGCGGTGTGTACGGTTCATGGTTTATCCGCGGTCTTGCTAACCACGCATCCTAACTTCAAGCTTCGGTTGTAGCGCATAATCGCAACCGTAATGCAATTACGGTTCGGCGCCATGCGTTCGCCACACGATGCGCCATCTGTGTGACTAGTGTGGCCACTATGAAAAATTGATACTAATTATCAATCCCCTTCTTTCTTTCATTATACCTACCTAATTATTGTGATAGAAACGATAAACGCGGTTTTGCGATCGAAAAAAGATTGCTATATGCGTTAGCAAGAACAATTTATCATCCGTGTCTACGTATTGACAAGGTTCATCAGACGTCAGAAATGGAACTTGTCGACCGTAGGTCAATATAGAGAAACTGCGAATGCGAAGTAGTTGTCTATAACGAGCGCTGAATATTTTTGGTTAGTTTCTTTAAAATAGGTACCTACCTACTTAATAAAATAATCATTTAGTGGGACCTACCTAATAATGATGAATGATGGGTGTGACGGAAAGACGGAAGTAAAGGTCTTATAAAGTGATCGATCACTTATCGATCTGATAAGTCTGTTGTTGTTGTATAGTAATTAATACCTATGTGTAGTGGAATCCCGTGGTCCAATCTCAACGAAATTTAGCACACAGCTTCTCCTAGTGACACTTACAAAGAATTGGGGACCACCACTTACGTAAGTGGCCGTTTGACCTAGTGGTAGAAAAACTACGTAACAAAACAACATCCAGAAGTTTGAATCTTTCTAAGCAAGTCTGTCTGTAGGTAGGTGTGTGTATGGCGCTAGAGATAGGCGTAAATAAAGGGCATGCGATAGAGGGTGCATGACGTAAATTGATTTGAATGCAGTACAAAATCGGCGTAAAAATCAATGACGCCCCGTAAAGTTAGACCACAATGGCGATACCTGCGAGCGTGCGAAGCTTAGCCACACGACACGGGACTTGGCGAGTAGGTAATCGGCTATCACAGGGTGAAGACGAGCATCGCCGCGTAAAGTTGGGCGGGCCGGGTCAAAATTACTTATCGCGATCCTCACTTTTAATTTTTTTAAATGTCGTCACATGGGGGCAAACGCATTTATACATAATGAATGCCTCAATGGGCAAACGACAGATGTTTGAACTTCGAGCTTACTAATAAAAATGTGGGTAGGTACGTTCATGATGGCTATACATGTGACATGTATTATTTAGCTGGGCAGGCGGGCAGGAGTCAGGAGTAGAAGGACGACGCGGGAGAGTAGTAAAGTCAGTGAAGTTCTCAATCAACGAGCGTCTGGCGCGACGTTGCCGCTCCGCGGCCAGAGCCAACCGGATTTCATTCATATTTCGAGCGCCATGTTGCCGCGTCGAGCGGAAACCGCGGTCGCGCACTGGAAAAAACAGCCATCGGAATGTGGCAGTACCTACACACCTACACACCTACCTAACAACATCATAGAAGGTTCTACTTGTGCCCTACAAAAAGTGGACCCCTAAAAAAGTCAACGGAATGCGTACAACAACTAGGTACCTACCTACATACCTACAACTGGAAGAACTTTGAACTGTGGAAGAGAACCTAGCGTTGAATAGATAGGTATTAATAGAATAGGTATGTACTACTATATGCGGTAGGTACGCTAATCTATGCCAGCCATATAGTATTAATAGTGTATTATTTATTACCTACCTAAACACAGGGATGCCGCACGCAACAGGGCAGAATAGGACAGCTAAGTAGGACATATCCTACATGTAGAACCAGATAGGTAACCTACCTAGGTATGTTTGTGTACACAACACAACACAAAGGATGGAAATCCAGTGGAATGCCTACCTACATAATTGACTTTTAGTGGAGGGAAATTAATCAAATCATTGAGGTAGGTATAATGGTAACTATTACCTATTCTGTGTCATGGTGCTAGTCACTAGCAGCTAGTGTCGCCAATTTCATACTTTCGATCGAAAGTTCACGCCCCTTCTATTCTAGGTACGCCACCTACATTTATGAATGAATACAGAAAGTTGGGCATATTTGCCACGTATCGTAACTTCCTGGAGCTATGAGTGAGATCATAGACGTAAACTGCAACAGCCACGCATCACAAACAATCAGCAAAATGCATTTAGCATTCGCTGACTGCAACTTTTGGCGGTCCCTCCTCCGCAGTGGCGCTACCAGCGGCGGGGCTAGGCTAGTTATCATAATAAATAACCGAAGATTTAAATCTATTTTAATCTTTGATAATAACGTCTAGCTATGTACCTACTTATTACGTAATGCACCTATAAGTGTGTTTAGTGACATAAATGCCTATATTCCAATTCCTCGCCAACTTTTGAAACTAACAAGAAATCGTAGTACCTAAGCTCGAAACTGCACAGTGGACAATAACACGGCACTGCCAAAACAAAATTAATTTCAGCATTATTCTCTGGCCGCGCCGCCGCTCCGCTGGGGCTGCGGAGGTGGGTGGAATGGAGTGGACGGGAGAGGGAGGGCTCCAGTCTCCAGCTGAGGCGACGAAGGCAGAGGGGTGAAGGCGGACGAGGGGAGGTAGTTTGAGAGCGCGGGAAGGCGCAGCCTCCACGTTCCCAAGCCTATGGGTGGTCGGTGTGGTTGGCTTTCGAATTCCATTCTCCGGAGCTCGTGTGAGAGAGACTACATGTGCACAGACTGCGCGCACACACACGTGCAACTATCTCAGCTGCTGCTGCTTGCAAGTCTCTTGTACGTATGTGTAGGTAGGTACGCCACGCATACTTAGTCATATGAGATGACATGAGAGATACGCTAGCGAGGCCAAACCACGCCAAATTCACATTGTAGTAAGTTGGAGGTAAGTATGGTAAGCAGTACCTACCTATAATTCGACACATTGTATTAAATGTTGGTAATGAAAATTAATGAATAGTTATGTACGGAAATGTAAGGTAAGGTTCACCTTTTTGTAAATTGTAAAAATACTGTGCAAATAAAGAAAAAGAAATAGGTAGGTAGGTAGGAAGATATACATAAATAAATAAATGTCTGCCTATAACTTCGTATAACTGTCAGTAGGTTAGGTACTTAGATAGGCACAGTAAAATGTATACCAAAAAGATTGTTATACCCGTAAGTATAATGGGCAATAAATAAGTATATAATTAAATAATATGTCATTCAATGCAATGTGAATACAGTACCTACCTACGCAGTGTATGTACTGCAGATCGCACGGCTAGAAACACAATGATCAAAATGTATAAGAAAACAGGTGGTAGGTGAGTTTACAGGTAGGCGTATCTTACCTGCATACCTATGTACTATATAAACAACTTATGTACTTAATGAAGTAATATGATAGTTAAAATACTAGCAAACGAAAAAGAAACTGACTAAACGACAATGAACGATGAAAGGACGAGGTCGTCATAAAAACCGTCTAAAATAAACTTTCAATGAAAGGATGGGAGGGAAGACGAAGAAGGGCCGGAAGCAGTTTCGGCGGAAGTCTTCATCCGGCAGATGGCGCACGTGTCGACAGACTCAATACAGATACGATACGAGACTCTATAAAACACTTTGTAGGTAGTCTACAGAAGGCACAGCGAGAAAGAGTCTATCTAAGTACACCACATAGTAAAGTAATTTTGCGTTACCTACACACGCGCGGCTGGAATTGAGGGAAGCGCTGATATGGCACCTACCTACATAATTCACCAAGGTGTTTAGGTTGACATCACTGGT
>WYDE02245892.1:0-14093 GCA_009867175.2 Adela reaumurella
AATTTAATAATATGTCCATCCAAAGTCGCCTGCAAACGGTCAAGCTTACTATTCTGGGTTGCAACTATCTCCTTCAGCTGTAATATTTCCAGCGATTGAGTCTTCAAAGTGTATTCAAGTCTAGTGAAACTAGACTTTAGCTCCTTCAAGAAAGATAAGTGATTAATTTCGGCATAGGTGGGGTTTGCTAGAGTTGTTTTACATTCATCTATGGTTGCATAGATCCTCTGAGAGTCATTTACATTCTTTGGGTAGGGCTGTGGTGTGATAAACTCCACTTCAGTTTCAGTCTGGGACAGCGAGTAAGTATCTGGGAGTGAAGAGCCGGGTGAACATGAGATATTAAGAGAATGTTGAGTATGTAATGTTGTATTATCTTTCGGTGAGTCTTGCTTGATATGGTATGTTGGTAATTTTATACTTCCTGGTTTACTTCTTTGAGTGCAGTCGTTACATTTCCAGGATGACTTATGGTGTGGTGTCATAGCAGTGAACCTTTTATGCGTTATATTCGCGCATTCAATATGTAATCGATAGCTGCAAGAACAGCATCTTATCGACTGCCGTGTCACGATGCTTTTGTGACAGCCCTCACAAACCTCAGGAGCTAGTATTTTTGTCAGATTTGGTTTTTTTATACATATATTACATTTCCAGGATTCTTTGCGTTGTGGAGACATCATGTTGTAACGTGTGCAACTGATGTTTGCGCACTCAATGTGTAGGATGATACTACAGTTAGAACAATTTACATATTGCCTAGTTATTATGTCTTTTAGGCATACATCGCAAATTTTCTCACCGGTGTTATTTTTCTTGGGTGGCATTTTGTCGAACTATTCAGAGGCTTGGAAGTGCACTTATTCGTCTTCTAAAGTCAGTCGAGAGCATTGAGGGTCTACTGCCCTCAAGGTGCGTGGTCCGGGCACTTGAGCTCAATGCGTTCTTCGCGGAGGAGAAGAGGAATTTTGCAGGCGAATGTATAAACTATATAAAAGGGTATTATTCAATAATTTTTCAAAAATAAAGCTTTTCTGAAAGTATTTACATGAAAATCAAAATATTTACCATATTTATAAGTTCTGACAGTTATTTTTACGTCTGACACCTATGACAGTTTTCTTTCTTTTTGATTTTGATTTGATGATGACTATGTAATGTGTGGAATACTGTGGAACGTGCGTAAACCGTTTAGGAATAAGGAATGCACCAGTTACGAGGGTTATGAGTTTTTCAAATGTGACACTTGTGAAGATTAATGCAGACGGACTTTTACTCTACTTGAGTTGGTATTGAAATCTCTCGGAAAATTTCATTTTCTGTTGTTTATTTAAGAGATTGATGCTTCTTTTTGTGATATTTATAAAATTGAATTGTTTAACTTTGCATACATACATCATTTCATTAACGTAGATTGTCAAAACCAGTCTTGTCCTGCCTTATTCTGAGTAACCCGGGGATTCTCAAAAGGCGTGTTATTAAATTGGTGAAAGATCTTTTCGTCCGCCTTATGGAATAGCGCCTCTCTCGTCGTGCCATGAGGAGGTTCGTTCGCGGTTTCATGAGGTGGTGTTATTGGCTGACTCAAGAAATTTTGGGACCATGCCGGTTGCCTATAAAAAAAATACGAATGGCTTTTTAGGACTCTAAATTGTAAATTTTCCCACAGCTTTACCTTATTAATTTCTTAACGCACGTTTTGCGATAACACGAGTACCAAAGTTTATGTTTCTTGGAAGATCTTTTTTAGGAAATAAAAATAAGGAAGACCAACGCTATTTCATTGCGAGGCATCGTACATTTTCGCCCAAGAACTAAATTTTTTACGTTCTTACTTGTTTTCGCCTTGAGGTTTTCTAGAATAAAAAAAAACCATAATATTTTAGTGCAATAACTATCAATCACACATGCAACACTGGCAAACGCACGTAATTTTTTTGTATTGTCTATGGACTAGTACTTTCCAATTTCCCATTCCCATTCGTGCGTCGTGTCGTGTCGTGCGTGCGTGCGTGCGTATTGTATCCCTCTATTCCTCCTAACCTACCTATTCGTAATTTCATTGTGCTTCCGTTTTTAGTCCAAGTTGGTTTGGTCGGTTGGTCCACCCGGGCATAGCAGCACAAGTTCAGTTCAGGTGCTGAGCAGATTCGTTCAGCATCATCCGCTTTAAATTTTGTGAGTTTTTCCCATCCACATTCGATGGTTTTTCATCTTATTGTCCGAATTTTACCGAAAGTTATTACTTTTCAAGCCTCTTCATCTTAGGGACTAGTTTATAACAAGCGTCTCGGCCGCGCGCCCGCCCCGAGCTCGGCGCGCGTTTTCCGTGATCGATCATACATAAACACACTTTTTGGCGAACTTTAGAAGGACATGTCCTTTTTGCGGGCAGACTGACTGACTGGCCCCCCGCGCCCGCCTGCTGCGTGTGAGGTACACCCAACCACCATTTAGAAACCCTACTCCCTGGGCGCTCGAGAAAACGCGCGGCGGGCGCGCGTCGACGCGCGCCTCTACCGCACTCCTCTTTAACGACCCGTCCGAGGCGCTTGTTATAATAACAACGTTTTCCCCCCAAAGGGAAGAAAACGAATATTTAGGTTACAGCCGGAGCTTGACCCACTTTTGAGATTACCCTTTGGAATTTTGCGTAGTTGCAGTGTGCATCGTCCTTATGTGCCTTTGAAACCATAGACTTGGTCTCGTGTCTTCCTGCCCCGCCAGGGGGCGTGCGCTCAGGCCATCGTCGGTTGACTTAAAGTTCGTCAGTACTCTCTAAAGCCGGCAAGAATTGTAAAATTTAGTGGGTCAAGCTCCGGCTGTAACCTAAATATTCGTTTTCTTCCCTTTGGGGGGAAAACGTTGTTATTTAAGTGTACGAGCCTTCGCTTGACCCACTTTTGAGAGGTGTTTATAATCTGCCGGCTATGACTGAGCGTACTGTGAAGGAATTCATGAGCAAGTAGGAAGACTAAGTTAGGAACACTGTATTGTTAATGATACCGTTTATTCAATAACTTTTTAATGTAGGTAATGAGAACAACATAACAAGATTTTATCTTCTCAATCATAGATGACTTATTCTAATGGATAAATTAAAACAATCAGACTGGCAAGAATATTTCGTTAAGTTTATTTCCTCGGTGATTATGTTTTCGAGGAACCTCTTTAAAATAATGTTTTAAAAAAGTATTTTTACTTCTCTAATTTCCTTTGCTAATCACATCATCTAAGTTTAGGTTTCTGTTACACCAGTTGCCTGAATTGACCGCTGCTCTAAAGCTTCCTGGGGAAGCTTGAATGTTCGCTTCTTTAAACAAGGTGCGAATCCACCCGGCAAGCACGGTGCGAGATGCCGGATTCACGTTGCCTCTCGTAGTGATAAACAAGCTAGTTAAAGTATTTTGACTTCTGCGTCTTTTCTGTGAAACCGCGATGAGCTTTCTTATCCACCTGACTACATCAAGTCGTTCATCACTTATACATGACAACTTCCATCCCGACTGCCGGAAGGTTGCCGAGTCCGTTTTAGACCCAAATTTAGACCATAAAACAATGAAATCATCAGAACATTCAAAAGCCTCGGGGCTGATGTCCAGAAGTGTTAAGTCATGTATCCTTCGTCCCGATGCCAATAATAGGAGCGCGGCAACGTGGCGAGATACTTGGAACAGGCTATCGTTGTTTAGGTTATACATTCGCATGTGCTCTATAAGCGAACTGACTTCCCAAGTGTAGGATTTTGTGGTAGGGGGTTGGGTCATAAAGATGGCCTTTAATGTTTGCTTTATGAGTGGGTGTTTTCTAAGTTTTCCCGAATTCTCCGGATTTGCAAAGGTGGTAACAACTGACTTGTGAACTGCTATAGTTCTCGGTGCTAACTTAACTACCTTATGGAGGAAGCAACTGTATTTGGCTACATCTCCAGCTTTAGGGTCGTCGATCCTGCAGTTATTGTCTTTAGCCCAAGAGCGCCATCGCTCCCAAGCTGAACTATAAGTTTTCAGTGAGGATCTTGAGGTTTCGATTAAGTCTATGTTCTCACACGACCATGTATTCACTAGACGGGCCCAGCCCGAACCCTCCAGACCTGCAAATTTAGTTCGTTCACCGCTGGTGGTGGCTTCCCCGTTTTCAGGTCGATGAGGTGCTTGCGAAGATTGTGAATCATGAACGGTGGGCCTAAAGCTCGTTGTTTTAGCTCGGATTTCCAGAAAGTTTTCTCCCATTTTGGAGTTGCTAGAAGGTAGGTCCCCGAGCTCTCTTCCTGATGCCGCAGGACTCTTGGTATCAAAGCTGGAGGGGGAAAAATCCATCCTAGGTCGAAGTGCCACGGTCTGCTGAATGCATCGACGAAGAGACATTTCCGGTCTCTGATATCTTCGCTCACATATCTGCTCACTATTGCCGACTGGCCACTCGCAAAGAGGTCCACTGATTGGGTTCCCCACCTTTTGAATATTAGATTCAGTATTTCTCGGCTTAATGACCACTCCGGTAGCTCGTTGCACCTTGACAAGCAGTCTGCCGTCAGGTTGTATCTTCCTGGTAGGTAACGCGCAATTAGGTTTATGCGATAATTTTTCGCTAGGTTCAAGATAGTGTATGTTTTGCGTAGAAGTCTCAGAGATTTTGTCCCTCCTTCCTTCGTGATGTAAGATACGACTGATCTGTTGTCTGATTGAATCATCACTGTTTGTCCTTTTAGATCTGGTCCCATTCTTTTGAGAGCCTCATGAACAGACAACATGAACTCTTTCTGGTTGCTGTGCCACGCTGTTTGCCCCTCGTTCCATTTGCCACTTAGTTTTATATTGTTTATTGTAGCTCCCGAGCCGTTTTTTGCCGCATCCGTCGTTATGAAGGTTGTAGGTCCCTTTTGGTGTATAGGTGAGTGGCGTCTGACGGCTCGAAGCCACCATTTGAGGTCTCGTATTACTGCAGGCGGTAGGCGGAATTTTTTGTGACGGAATTGTTTTGGAAGACGATTTGCTTCTATCTGCGCTATTTTGCAATGTAATCTTCCTAGGGGAACAATGAAGGCCGCGAAATTTAAGTTTCCGAGTAGAACTTTCGCCGACCACCAAGTCCACGATCTGTCTCTTAAGGTTCTTTTTATGAGCTTTACATTTTTCGAGACTTTGAGGCGAGGAAGGCTCTTTATATTTGCTTCTGTGTCCCAGAGGATTCCTAGGTATTCGATTCTTCGTGTCGGTGTGAGGACTGATTTCAGTGTGTTCACGCACCAACCTAGGTCTGCGAGGAATTTGAGGACCAACCGGCATTGTTGCTGAAGCGTTACTGGATCGTTGTGTGATATTAGGAAGTCGTCTAAATAGACCAGCGTGCGTATGCCTCTTTCCCTGAAAAGATTCGCCACCCAATTAGTTATTTTCGTGAAAACGGACGGAGCCGTAGCCAGGCCAAATGGTAGACATGTCATCTCGTATATAGAGTTATCATAGGCAAAAGCTAAAAATCGACGATGCGATTTTATTACAGGTATGTGAAAGTAGGCCTGTGATAAATCAATTTTGATCATGTAGTCTGACTCGTTAAGGCAAAGCGAAATTCTATGATGACTTATTAATCGAAATTTAGGCGGTCTGAGGTGCATATTAAGTCTTTTTAAGTTAAATATGGGCCGGTTCGAGCCATCATATTTCTTCCTCAAGAATAAAGGAGAGAGGTAGCCTGATTTACTGGAACATTTTGTTATTGCCCCACATTGCAGCATTTTTCTGATTTCTAGTGACAGTTCAGTAGAATTTTTAATCTGAAATCGGATACGAGTTTCCGTGTTCAGTCTCTTAAGTGGAGGTAAGCAAATAAAAGGTATCCTGTAACCTGCTAAAATGGACAAGATACTTCTGGGTGCACCGAAAGATTCCCAAACTTGTAATTTCAGACTAACCTGCCCTGCCTTAAATTTAGAATTTTCTCGGCCCTTCATATCTGGCTCTTTTTGGCTTCCTAGCGTTCGTTGGGGGTCGTCTCCCTGTCGTTTTCCCTGCACCTTTTTCTTAGTGTCTGAAGTTAGATCTTTTGAAGTGATCAAATGATCTCGCTCGGTCTTTAGGCTCTAGTTGACGAAATCTGTTCCTGGGCTTAGGCTTGAGGGCACTTGCTGTGTCTCGGTATCTTCCAGGAAAAAACTTGCTGACACCGCCTTGTTCTTTGATTAGGTCCGAGAGTTGGGGCTCTAAGAACAAGTGCGAAGGCGATGGTGGGATTGAGTGTAATAGCTCTTGTAGCGTCTTGTTGACTGGTTTGTATACGCTTCGCCTTTGCTGAATAACCTCAGC
Organism: Adela reaumurella; assembly: GCA_009867175.2. Classification (NCBI taxonomy): domain Eukaryota; kingdom Metazoa; phylum Arthropoda; class Insecta; order Lepidoptera; family Adelidae; genus Adela; species Adela reaumurella. The sequence continues at coordinate 6,309 of WYDE02245892.1, forward strand.
TCTTTTCCCGCATGTGTATTGCAACAATGCATCTGACGTCCGACGGAAAGTTGAGCCCGTGGCCAAGAAGTTCTTACTGATGTGGGATTTTAACTCTAAGGAGGCTTTATTGTATATTTCCTGGAACGATTTACGTTGCTGAAGCAATCCGTGAGATATCGCGCCAAGGCATTGATCCATTTTTTCTATCAGAGCGACTACTTGCCATTGTGGTGTTACTGTGACGAGATTGCTATTCACTTTTAAGTTTGTCAATACTGGTGTTGCCTGAAACTGCTTTTGAACTTCCACATATCTTATATTTTGCCAGCCGCCCGTACCTAACCTTTGGCACTGTGTTCCTTGTTTGGTTTAAGATTCTTCAGCTGTTCCGATTTTAGCTTCTGAGTCTTTTGTCTCTGGAGCGAAGTCGAAGAAATCATCTTCGATAACTTCTGTCTCTTTAGGGTTTTCCTCGAATAATGAGGGTGGAGCCCAACTACCCTCGCTGCTGGTGTCTTGGTCAGAGTTCTCATACTGTGAAGACCCCTTTCGCAGTTTTTGACTAATCACTTTGATGTTTTCGTTCTGATCGACTGACAGCTTGCACAGAGTTTCGAGGATTTTATTTTGTTTTTCCATGTAAGAGGCTAGATTCTGAGGTTCAGGACTGTGTTCTCGCTTCCGAGAAGCTCGGGATTCTATAGTCGACACCGATTGAGACCGTGTTTCTCCATTAATAATCCTCGCTGCGTCTTGTCTGGGCAACAACTCCCGTTTTAAGTGTTGGAGTGTCTCCAAGAACGCGTTATACGCATCTGTTGGGTGAATTTTCTTTGTTGTAGAAAGTGGAGCGTACATTAGAGCACGGCCTAGAGGCCACCTCAAAAGTTTCATTTTAATGTTTTTATATTTTCTCTCGCTTAGCGAGACCGGTGTGCCGTCGCTAAAGGCGTGAGGTAGGCGTATCGTTGGCACTGCGAACCCAAGACGTCATTCTTCGTCTGGGGTGATTTTTTCCCTCAAATAGGTCTTCATAGGTGGCGTCGTTCACTTCCCAAGACCTCCAGTCCTCTGGATAACACTCGTCCATAATGCTAATTACTCTCTTGAAATGTTCTTCTTCACCGGGGGGAAATGTTCTTCTTCACCGGGGGGTTCCAAATCAGCCAGGTCGCCCAGCTTGACCCGTTCTATGATCTGAAAGATCGTATAAAATTAAGCGAGGGAAAGTTGACTAAGAGTGGTCGTGAGAGCCGACTCCAATGCTTAGACTGTGTTGTTGGTATATGCCGTGAACGACACGATGGTTAGGTAACAGGCAGGAGCGGTAAGAAGCGCCGCCCAGCAGCCGTTGTGACGACTGACCAGCCGACGCGACGACTGACCAGCCGACGCGGCGATTGTTCGGCAACGTGCCGGCTGAACAGCCTACTCTTGCGCTGTCGCGGTCGAATTGTCAGCCCTTGACGGCTGAGCAGTCGACAAGACGACTGAATGGCCAACACAATGGCTGTGAATCCGTGTTTGGGCGATGGCCCTAAGATACTTTCTACACAGGAAAGGTATCTTGTGTGAGTCTGCCGTCCTGAGAGCGGGCATTCGCTAATGGGCTCATGTTCGCTGCACTGATTTCACTCTTCTGCACTTAGATATCAATTTGTTCTTACTTTGATTTATTCACGTATTAGGTGCTGGATAAGTAGAAGCACCATGTTTATGCACTAAGTTAAGGTTTAAAATAATGGATTTTTTTTTATGAAAAATTTACTATTTCGCACACTGCTCGTACGAAAATTCAAAGCATACTGACGAACTTGAAGTCAACCGATGATGGCCTGAGCGCACGCCCCCTGGCGGGGCAGGAAGACACGAGACCAAGTCTATGGTTTCAAAGGCACATAAGGAGGATGCACACTGCAACTGCGCAAAATTCCAAAGGGTAATCTCAAAAGTGGGTCAAGCGAAGGCTCGTACACCTAAATGCATACATTTATTTAAAAATTTAGTTTAATACACTTAAAAACCTACATACAAACGAAAAATACACACAAACAAACAAAACATAGACTTATATATTCACTTATTCACCATCAGAATTATCATGGTCGCAAACTTTCCATTTAAATATGGCATTATAGAAATTCTGAATTCTTCTGTTGTCGGGAAGGAATCCTGTGAATTTCCTCAAGTCGTCCTTCTTTTTCTTGTTTATTGGTTTCTTTTCCACTGGAAACTGTAGAGCATTGGGACAGGTTATGCGTTGACGCAGGGAATTAGGCACAGCAAAGGAGTGAGTCTGGAAAGCTCCGATGTATTCTGAAGCCACTACTTTTGCAGGATTACCTATTGAATGTGCAAAGTGTTTGAACTTTGAAATTTTGAATGCAATTTTATGCTCTTTAGGAGTTTGCCTCCCCATTGTCTCGATCGACAGCATTTTACGCTTGTAGTATTTTGGCCACCATTTCTTAAAATCCACAAAGGCCCATTCGTCAGGTAAGCATACGACAAACTTGGATGTCCGCGATGAATGCAACACAAGTTCTGCAAATTCTTTTATAGTGTATACACGATCAGAAGTTTTAATTTTCCTTTTTAGTATCGCGAAATCTCTGTCGCATGACAGAAATGAGTGACCGAGAAAAGGATAATACTGGTTAACAGTATTCAACTCTCCCTCCGAAACGAATGCAGAACACATTCTAACCATGGTGTGGTTCTTATTCTGACCACCGCATCCGTCAGAAAAGATGTGCAGCTCATTCACTGATTTCATACTATTATTCTCTTTTAAGTACTGGCTCACAAGAGAGTACACTTCGTTGGGTCCTTTTCCACCAGTTCCCTCGTGATACAAGAAGATATGATCATTTTTGTGATTATGAAACATTGTCTGTGAGCTGTCGAAGATAGAACGTATCTTGAACCGGGATGCAGGGTAAGGACAAATTTTGCATGTAGTCAATCGATATTGCTCCTATTTTTCCGGTCGGATCTGATTTTATTTTTTCTGTTACTTCTTTGATCTTATTATAAAACTGTTTTGAGCGTTTAATATGTACCATTTTTTCCGCTATTGCTACTCTTTTAGCAATATCGTTTAAGAACTTGCTCTTGATTTTAACATCCAGCTCCTCGCAAGTCGAGCACGTGTCAACTTGCGGTCTTCCGAAATGCAGGTTGTAGTCTTTTTTTTAAAGTGAGTAGTAAAATTTATAGCTCACATTCATCTCCGGGTGCTTGCTTGCCTGTAAACATGGAATGCAGGATCTTGACATTAAGTTTTTCATCTAAATAGCATTTTCACGCCTTTGAACTGTAGCGAGTAGTTTTGACGGGAAAGGACTCCATGTGTTCTTTTATTGCCTGCACAATGTAGGCTGATTTCACGTTACCCGGACTGTTTTTTCCGCGCATGTCAAGAGGACCTTTACCTTGTGAGAGTAGATTAGAGAGCCGTCGCACCCGGTTAACTGTAATGCCATGTATGCTTATGAATGCTTTCTTAAAGACTTGGTATTTTCCCGAACACGTTGTCACTTCGTAGAGATACGTGGATCACCGCGGAAATTTTGAAGATTGTCCTTGTGGCAGCCTCGGTCTTCTTTGTTTAATTTTAGCCACAGAAATTTGACTTTGCAAGAAAGCGTCCTGTTCCGTTTTAGTGTTGAAATAAATAAATTTGCCGTAAATTTGAATCCTCTCTTCTTCAGATATTAAAGTAAAACATCTCCTTTTACACCTGGAACAAGAATAATCTTGCGTTTATAAAACTCAATAAGCACAAAGTTAAATCGTATAAATCGATCGTATGTAGGTAGGTATTTAATAAGAAAAACACAAGGGCACTCACCTGCACTCTTCATCTGCCTGGCGAAGTGGAATATCCTTGCCTTTCCAGGATGTGTACGCCGCTCCTTTCACCCGTGCTGACTTGATAATTTCAGCCTTGTATTCTGTAGTGTTCCGGAACCCATTCTTCTCCTTCTCCTTCTATTATGTTGTTCTCCTCTGTCCTCGCTTTCATTTTCGTCGTGATCAACATCCATGATTTGTCGTAGAAATGTTAAAATGAATTCACAAGAAAAATTATCTCAAATTATCAAGCGAAATGAAAGACAGCTGATTGACTGAAAGCTACTGACAAAGAAACTGACTTTTGCCATAGACAATTCCGGAGAGAATTCATAAACTATAATCTGTTTATTTGAATATTTCTCAAATAAACGCAAACTATGCGTCCTTACAATTCCTATAGATTTGTCTGACTGGTGTGGTTTCTTCTGTGAACGTGTGTCTAGGCTTAAAAACAAAGTTGCATCAAAAAGTGAAAATGTAAAAAGTAGTGACTCGTGTGGTTTCTCAAATAGGCGATTCATATATAAATATAAGCAGCGCCTGTGGCTCGAACGCCAGCACCCTTGCGACTGCTCGCACCTCCCAAAGGTATGCTACGATCAAAGTATGTGTGGTGCTCAACCACACATACTTTGATCGTGGTGCTCAACCACACACTGTTTTTTGCTCCATCGATGCTGTAAGCACGACTGGAGGCAAAGCCTCTTTTGAATCGTCGTGGAGCTCTACCACGCACTGTTTTCGACTCCATTGATGCTGTAAGCACGACTGGAGTCAAAGTCTCTTTTGAATCGACCTCTTTCGACTTTGCAAAATAGACAAAAATGGTTAAAGGTAAACCCAACTTAAAGGTAAGAGATATAGTTTTAATAAGGGATGATAATGTTCCTCCTCTTTCATGGCCCCTAGGCAAAATTAAGCATGTTGCAGTAGGACGGGATTGGCACTGGGCAAAAGGAGTAGTGTTTGAAAAGATGAAGGAGCCATGTTTGAAAAGATGAAGGAGCCATGTTTGAAAAAGATATGTTGATACCGTTTAGTCTCCCTGAATTCCGAGGCACAATGAAAGTGCATCAGGTTGTTTGGAATTGTAGAAGACCTAATATATTGGCCATTCGTAAACTGAGCTGCGGAGTTGTCAATTGCGCTACTTCTTCAATTGACTGTTAACATGGGAATCACATTGGATTTTATCACCCGAACCCCAACGAGAACATAGATAAAAGAGACAAGAATAATCAAGAAACAAAACATCTTAAGATGTTATCCAACAAAGTCATCAAGGTGCCACACATTGCGACTAAAAGTTCTTCCAAGAAAACATCCTTAGAGTCCAAAAACATAATAATATGTGATAAGCAAAAATCAGATGGCGTGAACATGATCTTAAAGATAGAACTGACGATAGATGTTATCACCCGAACCCCAACGAAAACATTAATAAAAGAGACAAGGATAATCAAGAAACAAAATTAAGATATTATCCAACAAAGTCATCAAGGCGCCACACAATGTAGCTAAAATTTATTAAAAAAACATTCTTAGAGTCCAAAAACATAATATGTAGTAATCAAAATTTAATAACATTTAATGACATGGAAAACTACGTGAAATACAGATTAGTCAGTGGTAGATTGGTACTGAAAAAGGGGGTTTTACCTCACAAGTTCGACTGTCAAAAAGAAAAGAAAACTGTTGAAAGACCAGGATATGAAAAGCGGCGTAGAATAGAATATTATACAAATTTGTTGAGCCCTGAAGTCAATCACGAGAACTTGCAGCCACAGCCGGTAGAATATATGGAATGCGGAAACAATACCAAACACGACACAGATTCGCTAAATGTATCTGAACAAATATGCAGCCTTGAATCACCTAAACATAGCAAACTCTGTCATAAAGCAATTCAAGTCAACATTAAAACAAAAGTGCACTAACAAACAGTACACTAACAAAACATTAAAACAACAAAGCTACAAATACTGGCTATAATCCAAAAAATAAAGTAAAACTTCATAAAACACAGTCGCCCGTGCCTTTGAGTGACGATTCAAGTAATGAATAAGATTCGTCGTCTTCATTCCATGACCATAAATCAAGTACTGAAGATTCGCGTGATTTAGATATTCAAGAAATGGATATAGCTATTTACCAAAAACATATGCTAACAGGTACATTGATGTCTGTTTCACGTGAACCAAAACTACTACTTGGCGTACCCAAGGCGTCATATTCATGTCTTCAGTACATTTATACATTAAATACATTCAAAACATTTATGCAAGCACATTAATAAGCCTCACGTCGATATTTTAATAGCATTTAAAAAAAAATGATCAAATGAATCTAATAAATTACTTGGAATACATTTCGGCTGTTCCACTAGTTCGATTACTAGTAAGCTAAAACTAACCATATCATTGATCGCAGTCTGCCTGAAGGAACTGATTTTTTGGCCTCCGTGTGAAGATATTTGGTTGAACTTACCGATTCCGTTCCGAAAGCGGTATGCGAATGTAATAAGCATAATAGACTGTTTTTAAGTGCAGATCGAAAAACCTAGCAACGCACGTTATCAAGCACTTACGTGGTCTCAATATAAAAGTTGCAACACCATCAAGTATTTGGTCTCCATAACACCCGATAGATTAATAAAATTCATATCCGAAGGTTATGGTGGTAGAACTCCTGATTTGTGCTTTACATTTATTTGTTATGATATCATTCTTGACATAGTTTTCCTTACTTTTAACACTTGATGGGCATTTAATTTCTATAACATATTCGTTTGTTATGCCATCAAGCGAGGCCCCGATTACAGGCCAGTCAGCTTTTAAAAAAAATCCACAGTTTTTTATAACAATAGTTTTTTGTTTGGACACCTGAACTCGCACATCATTTTCTAAATGTTTTCTTCTAGTCATTGCTGCAGTTTCCTTTATCTTCATAGCACCACTTCATTTGTTCCACTAAAACTCCATCTTTGGTTTTACACTGTGCTGCTTCGTAGCCTTTTGAGGCTATGATTCGACCATATCTGACCTCATGCCATATAGGTGAATCTGCTTGGCCTGGAGTGTGTTTTTCTAAATGTATGCAGGCTTGTGACGTCATTTTTGAAGAACAAAACTGTAAAAAGTCATCGACTCCGAGATGGCAAGATTGTTTCCTATATGTATATATAATATACAAGGAAATGCAATGAAAGTACCTTTTTATTGTCTTCGCTGAAGTATTTCATGAGCTGATTAGTTTTTGGTGCCCCTTTCAGATTGTTCACGACCGCTTTTAGAAATTCGCCGTTATGAGTTTTGCTTACATGCAACCTTTGCGAATCTAATCGCATGTCCTTGGTTTTTATAATTTTTTCTGAAGTACCTACATAGGACAACTTCGGTTTCGCCCAATAACGTTTCGTGTCCGTAGTTGATGGTTCCTCGCTTCTGCGATGAAGCCACATAAAAATTCGACTGCGTGCTTACAAGCTCCTAGGTGAGCCGCACAATCTTCACACTGCACGCTTAATATAGACTACTCTTGTTCATTGCATTTAAATAAGCAACTGTATGATTTATTCCTTACTTTATGTTCCGGAGTAATCTTTGCCTTCACAGTGCAGATATCTCCTGATCTTTGGACTTGAACATAACCGATAGCACTATCGCCATAGGTCTCGCGGGTCGACCTAGAAGAGAAAACATTATTAGCTTACCTTCCTTCTTCTTTTTATAAAATAATTATAAAATATTTGATCTCAAATCCCGAGAGTTGACTTCGGCCCTGGGGGACGGCACAAAGCTGGATAATAGCAAGCGAGATGAAAGATCGCTTTGCATATAAATAAATACATATTAAGGCGATGGATATGGACCCGACTCACCCAGTTAAAAAGGGGCCTAAGTCAATCAGGTTTTTTGTAATTTATTAGAGAACCATAAAGAAATT